>JAVLUU010000751.1:0-27697 GCA_032206185.1 Columba guinea
GGATTGGGGGGATGGGGGGACATGGGAATGGAGGTGGATGGGGGGTGGGCACATTGGGGGGTGGGGACGTGGGGGGGGATGGGGACATGGGGGTTGGGGGGGTTGGGGATATGGGGGGGATGGGGATGGGGTAATGGGGGGGTGGGGGATGGGGATGGGGGTGGGGACATTGGGGGGATGGGGACGTGGGGGTTGGGGGGACATGGGGGGGATGGGGGTATTGGGTTGGGATGGGGACATGGGGGGGATGGGGATATGTGGGGGTGGGGGATGGGATGATGATATTGGGTGGGGGGGGATGGGGACGGGGGGGTGGGGACATTGGGGGGGGGTGGGACATGGGGGGGATGGGGACCCTGGGTTCTGGGGTGCCCATCCCCCCCCGACCCGTGTGTGACCCCTCCCCCTCCCCTCCCCTCCCCCCCCAGCCGGGGCTCTCGGCTCCGCCCCCGCCCCACCCCCCCCAGGTGATGCTGCTCCAGGGCCCCCCCCAGGGCCCCCAGGGGGCGCTGCCGCCCGCCAGCCCCGCCCCCTACGGGTACATGGGGCACCCCCAAGGTGAGCGGGGGGGGCGCTTGGGGGGCGGGGGGGGCGCTTGGGGGGCGCCTGGGGGGGGGCGGTTGGGGGTCACGGGGTGATGTGGGGGGCGCTTGGGGGGCAGAGGGGGCACTTAGGGGGGAGTGGGAGGGGGGGTGTGGGAGTCACTTATGGGGCAGTAGAGGCACTTGGGTGGTCACTTATGGGGCAGAGGGGGCACTTGGGGGGCAGAGGGGGCACTTGGGGGGCTGGGAGGGGAGTATTTGTGGTTCACTTATGGGGCAGAGGGGGCACTTGGGGGTCACGGGGGTGATGTGGGGGGCGCTTGGGGGGGTGGTGGGGGGCGCTTGGGGGGCTGGGAGGGGAGTGTTTGGGGGTCACTTATGGGGCAGAGGGGGCACTTGGGGGGTGATTGGGGGTCATGGGGTGATGTGCGGGGTGCTTGGGGGTTAGAGGGGGCACTTGGGGGGCTGGGAGGGGAGTGTTTGGGTGTCACGGGGCAGAAGAGGCACTTGGTCTCTGTGGGTTCACTTATGGGGCAGTAGAGGCACTTGGGTGGTCACTTATGGGGCAGAGGGGGCACTTGGGGGTCACTGTGTGGTCACTTATGGGGCAGAAGAGGCACTTGGGGGGCAGAGGGGCCACTTGGGGGGCTGGGAGGGGGGTATTTGTGGTTCACTTATGGGGCAGAGGGGGCACTTGGGGGTCATGGGGGTGATGTGGGGGGCGCTTGGGGGGCAGCGGGGCACTTGGGGGGCTGGGAGGGGAGTGTTTGGGGGTCACTTATGCAGAGGGGGCACTTGGGGGGTTTTTGGGGGTCACGGGGGGTGATGTGGGCGGTGCTTGGGGGGGGTGGGAGGGGGGTGTTTGGGGGTCACTTATGGGGCAGAGGGAGCACTTGGGGGGTCACTGTGGGGGTCACTTATGGGGCAGAAGATGCACTTGGGGGTCACTTATGGGGCAGAGGGTGCACTTGGGGGTCCCTGTGTGGTCACTTATGGGGTAGTGGGGGGTCCTTGTGGGGTCACTTATGGGTCAGAGGGAGCACTTGGGGGTCACTTATGGGGCAGAGGGAACACTTGGGGGTCACTGTGTGGTCACTTATGGGGCAGAAGAGGCACTTGGTCTCTGTGGGTTCACTTATGGGGCAGAAGGGGCACTTGGGTGGTCACTTATGGGGCAGAAGGAGCACTTGGGGGTCACTATGGTGTCACTTATGGGGCAGTGAGGGGGTCACTTATGGGGCACCCCACACCGACCCCTCCCCCCTCTCCCCCCAGTCCAGTCTCAGCCAATCCCGTTCCACCCCCCGGGGAACTGAGGCCGCCCCTCCCCCCCCTGCCCCATAGATGTGGGGCAGGACCCCCGGGTGGCCCCTCCCCCCTCCCCCCCCCGGCTGCTCCTCTGTTATTTATGGGGGGCGGGGGGGGAGGGGCCACAACCCCCCCCCTCCCCCCCCCAAAAAACAATCACAAAACAATTAAACAAAATGACGTTTATTAATTTATTGACTTCCGGTTGGGGGGGGGAGGGGCGGGGGGGGTGGGGGGAGGGGCGGCTCCCCCACCCCCCCCCCCCACCAAGTGACATTGAACCGTTGGTGTCACCGTGTGGGCGTCACCCGGGGGGGGGGGGGGGGGGAGGGGTCACTGGGGTTGTGTCACCCCCATAGTGTCACTGTCACCCCCCCAAGTGTCATTGTCACCCCATAGTGTCATTGTCACCCTCCCCCACATTTGTCACCCCCATTGTCCCCCAATGTAGCCCATTGTCACCCCATTATCATCCATTGTCCCCCATTGTCACCCCTACTGTGGTTCCATTGTCACCCCACTGTCACCCCATTGTCCCCCCCATGTCCCCCAGTGTCACCCCATTGCCACCCCATTGTACCCCCCTCATTGTCACCCCATTGTGACCCCATTGTCATCCACTGTCACTCCATTGTACCCCCATTGTCACCCTGTTGTCATCCATTGTCACCCCATTATCCATTGTCACCCCATTGTCACCCCCACTGTCACCCTCTTGTCATCCATTGTCACCCCATTGTGCCCCATTGTTCCCCACTGTGACCCCATTGTCCTGTTGTCACCCCATTGTGACCCCCATTGTCACCCTGTTGTCATCCATTGTCACCCCATTATTCATTGTCACCCCATTGTCATCCATTGTCACCCCATTGTACCCCCATTGTGACCCCCATCGCCATCCCATTGTACCCCCATTGTCACCCCCACTATCACCCTGTTGTCATCCATTGTCACCCCATTGTACCCCCATTGTCACCCCATTGTGACCCCCCCATTGTCACCCCCGCTGTCACCCTGTTGTCATCCATTGTCACCCCATTGTGACCCCATTGTCACCCCATTATCATCCAGTGTCCCCCCATTGTGACCCCATTGTCACCCCACTGTCACGCTCTTGTCACCCATTGCGACCCCATTGTCACCCTGTTGTCATCCATTGTCACCCCATTGTCATCCAGTGTCACCCCATTGTACCCCCATTGTCACCCATTGTGACCCCACTGTCACGCTGTTGTCACCCATTGCGACCCCCCCGTCACCCCCCCCACTCGGCCGCCTGTTCCTCGGGGCCGCTCTCCAGGGTCTGGGTGACGACCCCGGTTCCGATGGTTCGGGACCCGTCGCGCAGGGTGAAGCGCTGACCCGGCTCCAGCACCATCGGCTGCCGCAGCAACAGCCGCAGCCGCGCGTCCTCCCCGGGCAGCACCAGCTCCTGTGGGGCGGATGTGGGGTGGGATGTGGGGTGGGATGTGTGGGGCAGGATGTGGGGTGGGATGTGGGGTGGGATGTGGGGCGGGATGTGGGGCGGGATGTGGGGCACAGTGTGGGGCAGGATGTGTGGGGCAGGATGTGTGGGGCAGGATGTGGGGTGGGATGTGGGGCGGGATGTGGGGCAGGATGTGGGGCGGATGTGGGGTGGGATGTGGGGCAGGATGTGGGGCAGGATGTGGGGCGGGATGTGGGGCAGGATGTGTGGGGCAGGATGTGGGGCGGGATGTGGGGCGGGATGTGGGGCGGGATGTGTGGGGTGGGATGTGGGGCAGGATGTATGGGGTGGGATGTGGGGTGGGATGTGGGGTGGGATGTGGGGCGGGATGTGGGGCAGGATGTGGGGCGGGATGTGGGGCAGGATGTGGGACAGGATGTGGGGCGGATGTGGGGCAGGATGTGGGGCAGGATGTGGGGCGGGATGTGGGGTGAGATGTGGGGCAGGATGTGGGGCAGGATGTGGGGCGGGATGTGGGGCGGGATGTGGGGTGAGATGTGGGGCAGGATGTGGGGCAGGATGTGGGGCAGGATGTGTGGGGCAGGGATGGAGCAGCCGCGCGTCCTCCCTGGGCAGCACCAGCTCCTGTGGGGCAGATGTGGGGCGGGATGTGGGGTGGGATGTGGGGCGGGATGGGGGGTGGGATGTGTGGGGCGGGATGTGTGGGGCGGGATGTGGGGCAGGATGTGGGGCGGGATGTGGGATGGGATGTGGGGTGGGATGTGGGGCAGGATGTGGGGTGGGATGTGTGGGGCAGGGTGTAGGGCCCAATGTGTGGGGCAGGATGTGTGGGGTGGGATGTGGGGCTGGGATGTGGGGCAGCTATGGGGCGGCTATGGGGCAGCTATAGATCACTTATGGGGCAATTATGGGGCAGCTATGGGTCACTTATGGGTCACTTATGGGTCCGCTGTGGGTCACCTATGGGTCACTTATGGGGTGCTATGGGTCACTTATGGGACGCTATGGGGCGGGTACCTTGCTGGGGGGCAGCTATGGGTCACTTATGCGTCAGCTATGGGTCACTTATGGGGCGCTATGGGTCACTTATGGGGCACTATGGGTCACTTATGGGTCAGCTATGGGTCACTTATGGGGCGCTATGGGTCACTTATGGGGCGCTGTGGGGCGGGTACCTTGCCGGGGGGCAGCTATGGGTCACTTATGGGTCCGCTATGGGTCACTTATGGGGCGCTATGGGTCACTTATGGGGCGCTATGGGTCACTATGGGGCGCTGTGGGGGCGGGTACCTTGCCGGGGGGCAGCTATGGGTCACTTGTGGGTCCGCTATGGGTCACTTATGGGGCGCTATGGGTCACTTATGGGTCACTTATGGGGCGCTATGGGGCGCTATGGGGCGGGTACCTTGCCGGGGGGCAGCTATGGGTCACTATGGGTCACTTATGGGTCACTTATGGGGCGCTATGGGGCGGTACCTTGCCGGGGGGCAGCTATGGGTCACTTATGGGTCACTTATGGGGCGCTATGGGGCGCTATGGGGCGCTATGGGGCGGGTACCTTGCCGGGGGGCAGCTATGGGTCACTTATGGGTCACTTCTGGGGCGCTATGGGGCGCTATGGGGCGCTATGGGGCGGGTACCTTGCCGGGGGGCAGCTATGGGTCACTTATGGGTCACTTCTGGGGCGCTATGGGGCGCTATGGGGCGCTATGGGGCGGGTACCTTGCCGGGGGGCAGCTATGGGTCACTTATGGGTCAGCTATGGGTCACTTATGGGTCACTTATGGGTCACTATGGGGCGCTATGGGGCGCTATGGGGCGCTATGGGTCACTTATGGGGCGCTATGGGGCGGTACCTTGCCGGGGGGCAGCTATGGGTCACTTATGGGGCGCTATGGGTCACTTATGGGGCGCTATGGGGCGGTACCTTGCCGGGGGGCAGCAGGACCCTGCAGGCGATGTCCCAGGTCTGCGAGAACATGACGGGGCTGTAATTGGCCACAAACGGCTTGTGGCGCCCGCCCTCCTGGGGGCTCAGCACGTACACCTGCCACGTGTGGGGCAATCTATGGGGCTGCCCCATAGACACCCCATAGACACACCATAGACACCCACAGACACCCATAGAGACCCATAGACACCCATAGACACACATAGAGACCCACAGACACCGCCCTCCTGGGGGCTCAGCACGTACACCTGCCACGTGTGGGGCAATCTATGGGGCAGCCCCATAGACACCCCATAGACACCCCATAGACACCCATAGACACACATAGACACCCATAGACACACATAGAGACCCACAGACACCGCCCTCCTGGGGGCTCAGCACGTACACCTGCCACGTGTGGGGCAATCTATGGGGCAGCCCCATAGACACCCCATAGATACCCCATAGACACCCATAGACACACATAGAGACCCACAGACACCCCATATCCACCCCATAGCTCCCCATAGCTCCCCATATCCACCCCATAGCTCCCCATATCGGCCCCATATTCACCCCATAGCTCCCCATATCCACCCCATAGCCACCCCATAGCCCCCATATCCACCCCATAGCTCCCCATATCCACCCCATATCCGCCCCATAGCTCCCCATATCCGCCCCATAGCTCCCCATAGCCACCCCATAGCTCCCCATATCCGCCCCATAGCTCCCCATAGCCACCCCATAGCGCCCCATAGCGCCCCACATCTCCCCACCTGTGCCTCGACGTGTCCGTGCGCCCGCAGGGTCCCCGGGGCCCCCAGCACCATCCCCCACTGTGCCCCACATCCCGCCCCATAGCGCCCCATAGCCACCCCATAGCTCCCCATATCCACCCCATAGCTCCCCATATCCACCCCATATCCGCCCCATAGCGCCCCATAGGGCCCCATAGCCACCCCATAGTGCCCCATATCCACCCCATAGCTCCCCATATCCACCCCATAGCGCCCCATAGCCACCCCATATCTCCCCATAGCCACCCCATAGCTCCCCATAGGCACCCCATAGCTCCCCATATCCACCCCATATCCACCCCATAGCTCCCCATATCCACCCCATAGCGCCCCATAGCCACCCCATAGCTCCCCATAGCCACCCCATAGCTCCCCATAGCTCCCCATATCCACCCCATAGCTCCCCATATCCACCCCATAGCGCCCCATAGCCACCCCATAGCTCCCCATAGCCACCCCATAGCCACCCCATAGCTCCCCATAGCTCCCCATATCCACCCCATAGCTCCCCATATCCACCCCATAGCTCCCCATATCCACCCCATAGCGCCCCATATCCACCCCATAGCTCCCCATATCAACCCCATAGTGCCCCATAGCCACCCCATAGCGCCCCATATCCACCCCATAGCTCCCCATAGCTCCCCATAGCGCCCCATAGGGCCCCACCTGTGCCTCGACGTGTCCGTGCGCCCGCAGGGTCCCCGGGGCCCCCAGCACCATCCCCCTCCTCAGCTCCTCCCGTCTCAGCCCCCGCAGCAGCGCCCCCACGTTGTCCCCGGCCTGGGCGCGCGGCAGCGCCCGGTGGAACATCTCGATGCCTGGGGGAGGGGCAATGGGGCAGCTATGGGGCAGCTATGGGGCAGCTATGGGGCGCTATGGGGCAGTTATGGGGCAGTTATGGGGCAGTTATGGGGCAGCTATGGGGCAGCTATGGGGCAGTTATGGGGCAGCTATGGGGCACTATGGGGCAGCTATGGGGCAGCTATGGGGCAGTTATGGGGCGCTATGGGGCAGTTATGGGGTGCTATGGGGCAGTTATGGGGCGCTATGGGTCAGTACTCGGCGCGGGGCAGCGCCCGGTGGAACATCTCGATGCCTGGGGGGCAATGGGGCAGCTATGGGGCAGCTATGGGGCAGCTATGGGGCGCTATGGGGCACTATGGGGCAGTTATGGGGCAGCTATGGGGCAGCTATGGGGCGCTATGGGGCACTATGGGGCAGTTATGGGGCAGCTATGGGGCAGCTATGGGGCAGTTATGGTGCAGCTATGGGGCAGTTATGGGTCACTATGGGGCAGCTATGGGGCAGCTATGGGGCAGTTATGGTGCAGCTATGGGGCAGTTATGGGTCACTATGGGGCAGCTATGGGGCGCTATGGGTCAGTACTCGGCACGGGGCAGCGCCCGGTGGAACATCTCGATGCCTGGGGGCAATGGGGCAGCTATGGGGCGCTATGGGGCGCTATGGGGCGCTATGGGGCAGCTATGGGGCAGCTATGGGGCACTATGGGGCAGCTATGGGGCAGCTATGGGGCAGTTATGGGGCAGTTATGGGGCACTTATGGGTCAGTACTCGGCGTGGGGCAGCGCCCGGTGGAACATCTCGATGCCTGGGGGCAATGGGGCAGCTATGGGGCGCTATGGGGCGCTATGGGGCGCTATGGGGCAGCTATGGGGCAGCTATGGGGCACTATGGGGCAGCTATGGGGCGCTATGGGTCAGTTATGGGGCACTTATGGGTCAGTACTCGGCGTGGGGCAGCGCCCAGTGGAACATCTCGATGCCTGGGGGGCAATGGGGCAGCTATGGGGCAGCTATGGGGCGCTATGGGGCAGCTATGGGGCAGCTATGGGGCAGCTATGGGGCAGCTATGGGGCAGTTATGGGTTGCTATGGGGCAGTTATGGGGCAGTTATGGGGCGCTATGGGGCAGTTATGGGGCAGTTATGGGGCGCTATGGGGCGCTATGGGGCAGTTATGGGGCAGTTATGGGGCAGCTATGGGGCAGTTATGGGGCGCTATGGGTCAGTACTCGGCGCGGGGCAGCGCCCGGTGGAACATCTCGATGCCTGGGGGGCAATGGGGCAGTTATGGGGCGCTATGGGGCAGCTATGGGGCAATTATGGGGCGCTATGGGGGAGTTATGGGGTGCTATGGGGCAGTTATGGGGCGCTATGGGTCACTATGGGGCAGCTATGGGGCAGCTATGGGGCAGTTATGGGGCGCTATGGGGCAGTTATGGGGCGCTATGGGTCAGTACTCGGCGCGCGGCAGCGCCCGGTGGAACATCTCGATGCCTGGGGGGGGGCAATGGGGCAGCTATGGGGCGCTATGGGGCAGTTATGGGGCAGCTATGGGGTGCTATGGGGCAGCTATGGGGCACTATGGGGCAGCTATGGGGCAGTTATGGGGCGCTATGGGGCAGTTATGGGCACTATGGGGCAGCTATGGGGCAGTTATGGGGCAGCTATGGGGCAGCTATGGGGCAGCTATGGGGCAGTTATGGGGCAGTTATGGGTCAGTACTCAGCGTGGGGCAGCGCCCGGTGGAACATCTCGATGCCTGGGGGGCAATGGGACAGCTATGGGGCAGCTATGGGGCAGTTATGGGGCAGTTATGGGGCAGTTATGGGGCAGTTATGGGGCAGCTATGGGGCAGCTATG
This sequence comes from Columba guinea, assembly GCA_032206185.1. Taxonomy (NCBI): domain Eukaryota; kingdom Metazoa; phylum Chordata; class Aves; order Columbiformes; family Columbidae; genus Columba; species Columba guinea. Next base: position 8,695 of record JAVLUU010000751.1, read on the forward strand.
GGGCAGCTATGGGGCAGCTATGGGGCAGTTATGGGGCACTATGGGGCGCTATGGGTCAGCTATAGGGCAGTTATGGGTCAGTACTCGGCGCGGGGCAGTGCCCGGTGGAACATCTCGATGCCTGGGGGGGGCAATGGGGCAGCTATGGGGCGCTATGGGGCGCTATGGGGCGCTATGGGGCAGTTACGGGGCGCTATGGGGCGCTATGGGTCAGTTATGGGGCAGTTATGGGTCAGTACTCGGCGCGCGGCAGCGCCCGGTGGAACATCTCGATGCCTGGGGGAGGGGCAATGGGGCAGCTATGGGGCAGCTATGGGGCAGCTATGGGGCAGCTATGGGGCAGCTATGGGGCAGTTATGGGGCAGTACTCGGCGCGCAGCAGCGCCCGGTGGAACATCTCGATGCCTGGGGGGGGCAATGGGGCAGCTATGGGGCGCTATGGGGCAGCTATGGGGCAGTTATGGGGCAGTTATGGGGCAGTTATGGGGCAGTTATGGGGCGCTATGGGGCAGTTATGGGGCAGTTATGGGGCAGCTATGGGGCGCTATGGGTCAGTACTCGGCGTGGGGCAGCGCCCGGTGGAACATCTCGATGCCTGGGGGGCAATGGGGCAGCTATGGGGCGCTATAGGGCACTATGGGGCGCTATGGGGCAGTTATGGGGCGCTATGGGGCAGTTATGGGGCACTATGGGGCAGTTATGGGACGCTATGGGGCAGCTATGGGGCGCTATGGGTCAGTTATGGAGCAGCTATGGGTCACTATGGGGCAGCTATGGGGCAGTTATGGGTCAGTACTCGGCGTGGGGCCGCGCCCGGTGGAACATCTCGATGCCTGGGGGGGGGCCATGGGGCAGTTATGGGGCGCTATGGGGCGCTATGGGGCAATTACGGGTCGCTACGGGGTGCTATGGGTCAGTTATGGGTCAGTGATGGGTCGCTATGGGGCAGGCTGTTGGTCGCTATGGGGCAGGCTGTGGGTCGCTATGGGGCAGGCTGTGGGTCTGACCGGTGAGGACGCTGCGCAGGCTGCACCCGTAGCCCAGGATCTCGCTATGGGGCAGTGATGGGTCGCTATGGGGCAGGCTGTGGCTCGCTATGGGGCAGGCTATGGGGCAGGCTGTGGGTCGCTATGGGGCAGTGATGGGTCAGTGATGGGTCGCTATGGGGCAGGCTGTGGGTCGCTATGGGTCGCTATGGGGCAGGCTGTGGGTCGCTATGGGGCAGGCTGTGGGTCGCTATGGGTCGCTATGGGGCAGTGATGGGTCGCTATGGGGCAGGCTGTGGGTCGCTATGGGGCAGGCTATGGGGCAGGCTGTGGGTCTGACCGGTGAGGACGCTGCGCAGGCTGCGCCCGTAGCCCAGGATCTCGCTATGGGGCAGGCTGTGGGTCGCTATGGGGCAGGCTGTGGGGCAGGCTGTGGGTCGCTATGGGGCAGTGATGGGTCAGTGATGGGTCGCTATGGGGCAGGCTGTGGGTCGCTATGGGTTGCTATGGGGCAGGCTGTGGGTCGCTATGGGGCAGGCTGTGGGTCGCTATGGGTCGCTATGGGGCAGTGATGGGTCGCTATGGGGCAGGCTGTGGGTTGCTATGGGGCAGGCTATGGGGCAGGCTGTGGGTCGCTATGGGGCAGGCTGTGGGTCGCTATGGGTCGCTATGGGGCAGGCTGTGGGTCGCTATGGGTCGCTATGGGTCTGACCGGTGAGGATGCTGTGCAGGCTGCGCCCGTAGCCCAGGATCTCGCTATGGGGCAGTGATGGGTCAGTGATGGGTCGCTATGGGGCAGTGATGGGTCACTATGGGGCAGGCTGTTGGTCGCTATGGGGCAGGCTGTGGGTCGCTATGGGTCGCTATGGGGCACTGACCGGTGAGGACGCTGCGCAGGCTGCGCCCGTAGCCCAGGATCTCGCTATGGGGCAGTGATGGGTCGCTATGGGGCAGGCTGTGGGTCGCTATGGGGCAGGCTGTTGGTCGCTGTGGGTCGCTATGGGGCAGGCTGTGGGTCGCTATGGGGCAGGCTGTGGGTCGCTATGGGTCGCTATGGGTCGCTATGGGGCAGGCTGTGGGTCGCTATGGGGCAGGCTGTGGGTCGCTATGGGTCGCTATGGGTCGCTATGGGGCAGGCTGTGGGTCGCTATGGGGCAGGCTGTGGGTCGCTGTGGGTCGCTGTGGGTCGCTGTGGGTCGCTATGGGTCAGTTATGGGTCGCTATGGGTCGCTATGGGGCACTGACCGGTGAGGACGCTGCGCAGGCTGCGCCCGTAGCCCAGGATCTCGCTATGGGGCAGTGATGGGTTGCTATGGGTCGCTATGGGGCAGGCTGTGGGGCAGGCTATGGGTCGCTATGGGGCAGGCTGTGGGTCTGACCGGTGAGGACGCTGCGCAGGCTGCGCCCGTAGCCCAGGATCTCGCTATGGGGCAGTGATGGGTCGCTATGGGGCAGGCTGTGGGGCAGGCTGTGGGTCGCTGTGGGTCGCTATGGGGCAGGCTGTGGGTCGCTGTGGGTCGCTATGGGTCAGTTATGGGTCGCTATGGGGCAGGCTATGGGTCGCTATGGGGCACTGACCGGTGAGGACGCTGCGCAGGCTGCGCCCGTAGCCCAGGATCTCGCTATGGGGCAGTGATGGGTCGCTATGGGGCAGGCTGTGGGTCGCTATGGGGCAGGCTGTGGGTCGCTATGGGGCAGGCTGTGGGTCGCTGTGGGTCGCTATGGGGCAGGCTGTGGGTCGCTATGGGGCAGGCTGTGGGTCGCTATGGGTCGCTATGGGTCGCTATGGGGCACTGACCGGTGAGGACGCTGCGCAGGCTGCGCCCGTAGCCCAGGATCTCGCACTCGTCCCCTTTCTGCATCGTCCCGCGCTCCAGCGTCCCCGTCACCACCGTCCCGCGCCCTGGGGGAGGGGCACGTGTGGGGAGATGTGGGGCAGGATGGGGGGCAGGATGGGGGGCAGGTTATAGGGAGATGTGGGGCAGGATGGGGGGAGATGTGGGGCAGGTTATAGGGAGATGTGGGGAGATGTAGGGAGATGTGGGGCAGGATGTGGGGCAGGATGGGGGATGGATGTGGGGCAGCATGGAGGGCAGGATGTGGGGCAGGATGTGGGGAGATATGGGGCAGGATGGGGGGTGGATGTGGGGCAGGTTATGGGGAGATGTAGAGCAGGCTATGGGGAGCTGAGAGGCAGTATGTGGGGGGGATGTGGGGCAAGTTATGGGGAGATGGGCAGCAGTACGTGGGGCAGGATGGGGGGCAGGTTATGGGGGGTGATATGGGGCAGGATGTGGGGCAGGGATGTGGGGCAGGATGGGGGGAGATGTGGGGCAGGATGGGGGGCACAAATGTGGCAGGTTATGGGGAGATGTGGGGCGGGATGTGGGGTGATGTGGGGCAGGTTATGGGGAGATGTGGGGCAGGATGTGGGGCAGGATGTGGGGCAGGATGTGGGGAGATGTGGGGAGATGTGGGGCAGGATGGGAGGCAGGATGTGGGGCAGGTTATAGGGAGATGTGGGGCAGGATGTGGGGAGATGTGGGGCAGGTTATGGGGTGATGTGGGGCAGGATGTGGGGAGATGTGGGGCAGGTTATGGGGTGATGTGGGGCAGGATGTGGGGTGATGTGGGGCAGGTTATAGGGAGATGTGGGGCAGGTTATAGGGAGATGTGGGGCAGGATGTGGGGTGATGTGGGGCAGGATGTGGGGAGATGTGGGGAGATGTGGGGCAGGATGTGGGGCAGGATGGGGGATGGATGTGGGGCAGCATGGGGGGCAGGATGTGGGGCAGGATGTGGGGCAGGTTATAGGGAGATGTGGGGCAGAATGTGGGGAGATGTGGGGCAGGATGTGGGGCAGGATGTGGGGCAGGTTATGGGGAGATGTGGGGCAGGATGTGGGGTGATGTGTGGTGATGTATGTCAGTCTATGGGTCAGTCTATGGATCAATGTGGGTCCATGTGCGTCAGTCTATGGGTCGCTATGGGTCAGTCTATGGGTTGCTATGGGTCGCTATGGGTCAATCTATGGGGCACAGACCTGGGATGGAGTGCACGGCCTCCACGGGCAGCAGGAAGGGTCGCTCCAGGTCGCGGGGGGGGAGGGGGATGTGGGTGTCGATGGCGTCCAGCAGCTTCCGCACAGACTCCGCCCCCAGCTGGGGGTCACGCTCCTGGGGACACGGGGGACATGGGGGGCGCTATGGGGCAGCTATGGGGCAGCTATGGGGCGCTATGGGGTGGCTATGGGGTGGCTATGGGGTGGCTATGGGGCGGCTATGGGGCGGCTATGGGGCGCTATGGGGCAGCTATGGGGCAGCTATGGGGTGGCTATGGGGTGGCTATGGGGTGGCTATGGGGCAGCTATGGGGCGGCTATGGGGCGGCTATGGGGCGCTATGGGGCAGCTATGGGGCAGCTATGGGGCAGCTATGGGGCAGCTATGGGGCAGCTATGGGGCGGCTATGGGGCGGCTATGGGGCAGCTATGGGGCAGCTATGGGGCGGCTATGGGGCGCTATGGGGCAGCTATGGGGAGCTATGGGGTGGCTATGGGGCGCTATGGGGCGCTATGGGGTGGCTATGGGGCGGCTATGGGGCGGCTATGGGGCGGCTATGGGGCAGCTATGGGGCAGCTATGGGGAGCTATGGGGCGGCTATGGGGAGCTATGGGGCGGATATGGGGCAGCTATAGGGCGGATATGGGGCAGCTATGGGGCGGATATGGGGCAGCTATGGGGCGCTATGGGGCGGCTGTGGGGTGGCTATGGGGTGGCTATGGGGAGCTATGGGCAGCTATGGGGCAGATATGGGGAGTTATGGGGCAGCTATGGGGTGGCTATGGGGCGGCTATGGGGCGGCTATGGGCAGCTATGGGGAGCTATGGGGCTGGGACTCGATCAGGGTGTAGGGCAGGATGTGGGGCAGCTATGGAGCAGGATGTGGGGCAGCTATGGGGCTGGGACTCGGGCAGGTTATGGGGCAGTCTATGGGGCAGCCGTGGGTCCCGCCATGGGTCACTATGGGTCCCCCTACGGGTCACTATGGGTCGCTATGGGTCCCACTATGAATCAGCCCATATCTCGGGCTGTGGGGCAGCTATGGGGCTGGGACTCGGGCAGGTTGTGGGGCAGGGTGTGGGGCAGCTATGGGGCAGCTATGGGTCACTATGGGTCCCCCTATGGGTCACTATGGGTCCCACTATGAATCAGCCCGTATCTCGGGCTGTGGGGCAGCTATGGGGCTGGGACTCGGGCAGGTTGTGGGGCAGGGTGTGGGGCAGCTATGGGTCCCGCTATGGGTCGCTATGGGTCTGGGACTCGATCAGGGTGTGGGGCAGCATGTGGGGCAGCTATGGGCCTGGGATTCAGGCAGGTTATGGGGCAGGATGTGGGGCAGCTATGGGGCTGGGACTCGGGCAGGTTATGGGGCAGTCTATGGGGCAGCCGTGGGTCCCACTATGGGTCACTATGGGTCCTCCTATGGGTCACTATGGGTCGCTATGGGTCCCACTATGAATCAGCCCATATCTCGGGCTGTGGGGCAGCTATGGGGCTGGGACTCGGGCAGGTTGTGGGGCAGGGTGTGGGGCAGCTATGGGGCAGCTATGGGTCACTATGGGTCCTGCTGTGAGTCAGGCTGTATCTTGGGCTGTGGGGCAGCTATGGGGCTGGGACTTGGTCAGGGTGTGGGGCAAGATGTGGGGCAGCTATGGGGCTGGGACTCAGGCAGGTTATGGGGCAGTCTATGGGGCAGCCGTGGGTCCCGCTATGGGTCACTATGGGTCCCCCTATGGGTCACTATGGGTCGCTATGGGTCCCATGGTAAGTCAGGCTGTATCTCGGGCTGTGGGGCAGCTATGGGGCTGGGACTTGGTCAGGGTGTGGGGCAGGATGTGGGGCAGCTATGGGGCTGGGACTCGGGCAGGTTATGGGGCAGGCTGTGGGTCACTATGGGTCCCGCTATGGGTCACTATGGGTCCCCCTATGGGTCACTATAGGTCGCTATGGGTCCCACGGTAAGTCAGCCCGTATCTCGGGCTGTGGGGCAGCTATGGGGCTGGGCCTCGGGCAGGTTATGGGGCAGGGTGTGGGGCAGCCGTGGGTCCCGCTATGGGTCGCTATGGGTCTGGGACTCGATCAGGGTGTGGGGCAGGATGTGGGGCAGCTATGGGCCTGGGATTCAGGCAGGTTATGGGGCAGGATGTGGGGCAGCTATGGGGCTGGGACTCGGGCAGGTTATGGGGCAGTCTATGGGGCAGCCGTGGGTCCCGCTATGGGTCACTATGGGTCCCCCTATGGGTCACTATGGGTCTCTACAGGTCCCACGGTAAGTCAGGCTGTATCTCGGGCTGTGGGGCAGCTATGGGGCTGGGACTCGGGCAGGTTGTGGGGCAGGGTGTGGGGCAGCTATGGGTCCCACTATGGGTCACTATGGGTCTGGGACTCGATCAGGGTGTAGGGCAGGATGTGGGGCAGCTATGGGCCTGGGATTCAGGCAGGTTATGGGGCAGGATGTGGGGCAGCTATGGGGCTGGGACTCAGGCAGGTTATGGGTCAGGCTATGGGTCACTATGGGTCCCGCTATGGGTCACTATGGGTCCCCCTATGGGTCACTATGGGTTGCTATGGGTCCCACTATGAATCAGCCCGTATCTCGGGCTGTGGGGCAGCTATGGGGCTGGGACTCGGGCAGGTTATGGGGCAGGGTGTGGGGCAGCCGTGGGTCCCGCTATGGGTCACTATGGGTCTGGGACTCGATCAGGGTGTGGGGCAGGATGTGGGGCAGCTATGGGCCTGGGATTCAGGCAGGTTATGGGGCAAGATGTGGGGCAGCTATGGGGCTGGGACTCGGGCAGGCTATGGGGCAGTCTATGGGGCAGCCGTGGGTCCCGCTATGGGTCACTATGGGTCCCCCTATGGGTCACTATGGGTCGCTATGGGTCCCACTATGAATCAGCCCATATCTCGGGCTGTGGGGCAGCTATGGGGCTGGGCCTCGGGCAGGCTGTGGGGCAGGCTGTGGGGCAGCCGTGGGTCGCCGTGGGTCGCCGTGGGTCGCACCTGGAGGGCGCAGAGCGCCGAGCCCACGATGACGGGCGTCGCGTCGGCGTCGAAGCCGAACTCGCCGAGCAGCTCCCGCAGCTCCAGCTCAACCAGCGGCAGCAGCTCCGGGTCCCCCACGGCGTCCGCCTTGTTCACGTAGACCACCACGTGCCGGACCCCCACCTGGGGGGCAGACCCATAGATTGACCCACACATCCTGCCCCATGGCTCCCCAGACCCATAGGGACCTCCCACGGAAATCCCAGCCCCATAGCACCCAGCCCCATGGAGCTGTGACCCATAGATCCCAGCTCTACCCCATAGATCAGAGCTCTGCCCCACAGATCACAGCTCCGGGTCCCCCACGGCGTCCGCCTTGTTCACGTAGACCACCACGTGCCGGACCCCCACCTGGGGGGCAGACCCATAGATTGACCCACAGATCCTGCCCCATAGGTCCCCAGACCCATAGGGACCTTCCCTGTAAATCCCAGCCCCATAGATCGCAGCCCCATGGAGCTGTGACCCACAGATCCCAGCTCTACCCCATAGATCAGAGCTCTGCCCCATAGAGTCCACCATGTGCTGGACCCCCAGCTGGGGGGCAGACCCATAGATTGACCCACAGATCCTGCCCCATAGGTCTCCAGACCCATAGGAACCTCCCACAGAAATCCCAGCCCCATAGCACCCAGCCCCATGGAGCTGTGACCCATAGATCCCAGCTCTACCCCATAGATCCCAGCTCTGCCCCATAGATCAGAGCTCTGCCCCATAGATCAGAGCTCTGCCCCATAGATCAGAGCTCTGCCCCACAGATCACAGCTCCGGGTCCCCCACGGCGTCCGCCTTGTTCACGTACACCACCACGTGCCGGACCCCCACCTGGGGGGCAGACCCATAGATTGACCCACACATCCTGCCCCATAGGTCCCCAGACCCATAGGGACCTCCCACAGAAATCCCAGCCCCATAGATCGCAGCGTTACGGAGATACAGCCCCATATTGTTCACGTAAACCACCACGTGCCGGACCCCCACCTGGGGGGCAGACCCATAGATTGACCCACACATCCTGCCCCATAGGTCCCCAGACCCATAGGGACCTCCCACAGAAATCCCAGCCCCATAGATCGCAGCGTTACGGAGATACAGCCCATAGATGGTGCCTCTGCCCCACAGATCAGACCTCTGCCCCATAGAGACCACCACGTGCCGGACCCCCACCTGGGGGGCAGACCCATAGATTGACCCATAGATCACACCCCATAGGTCCCCAGACCCATAGGGACCTCCCACAGAAATCCCAGCCCCATAGATCGCAGCCCCATGGAGCTGTGACCCACAGATCCCAGCTCTACCCCATAGATCAGAGCTCTGCCCCATAGAGTCCACCATGTGCTGGACCCCCAGCTGGGGGGCAGACCCATGGATTGACCCACAGATCACACCCCATAGGTCCCCAGACCCATAGGGACCTCCCACAGAAATCCCAGCCCCATAGATCGCAGCCCCATGGAGCTGTGACCCACAGATCCCAGCTCTACCCCATAGATCAGAGCTCTGCCCCATAGAGTCCACCATGTGCTGGACCCCCAGCTGGGGGGCAGACCCATGGATTGACCCACAGATCACACCCCATAGGTCCCCAGACCTATAGGGACCTCCCACAGGAGTCCCAGCCCCATAGCACCCAGCCCCATGGAGCTGTGACCCATAGATCCCAGCTCTGCCCCATAGATCCCAGCTCTGCCCCATAGATCACAGCTCCGGGTCCCCCACGGCGTCCGCCTTGTTCACGTACACCACCACGTGCCGGACCCCCACCTGGGGGGCAGACCCATAGATTGACCCACACATCCTGCCCCATGGCTCCCCAGACCCATAGGGACCTCCCACAGAAATCCCAGCCCCATAGATCGCAGCGTTACGGAGATACAGCCCCATATTGTTCACGTAAACCACCACGTGCCGGACCCCCACCTGGGGGGCAGACCCATAGATTGACCCACAGATCACACCCCATAGGTCCCCAGACCCATAGGGACCTCCCCTGTAAATCCCAGCCCCATAGATCGCAGCGTTACGGAGATACAGCCCATAGATGGTGCCTCTGCCCCATAGATCAGAGCTCTGCCCCATAGAGTCCACCACGTGCCGGACCCCCACCTGGGGGGCAGACCCATGGATTGACCCACAGATCACACCCCATAGGTCCCCAGACCCATAGGGACCTCCCACAGAAATCCCAGCCCCATAGATCGCAGCATCATGGAGCTGTGACCCATAGATCACAGCCCCATAGCTCCTGCCCCATAGACTGCCCCATAGATTGCCCCACATCACCTGTCTGGCCAGCAGCAGGTGCTCCCTGGTTTGGGGCATCTGCCCCATAGCTCCTGCCCCATAGACTGACCCCTATCCCTGCCCCATAGCTCCTGCCCCATAGACTGACCCCTATCCCTGCCCCATAGCTCCTGCCCCATAGACTGACCCCTATCCCTGCCCCATAGCTCCTGCCCCATAGACTGACCCCTATCCCTGCCCCATAGCTCCTGCCCCATAGACTGACCCCTATCCCTGCCCCATAGCTCCTGCCCCATAGACTGACCCCTATCCCTGCCCCATAGCTCCTGCCCCATAGACTGACCCCTATCCCTGCCCCATAGCTCCTGCCCCATAGACTGGCCCCTATCCCTGCCCCATAGCTCCTGCCCCATAGACTGACCCCTATCCCTGCCCCATAGCTCCTGCCCCATAGACTGACCCCTATCCCTGCCCCATAGCTCCTGCCCCATAGACTGACCCCTATCCCTGCCCCACAGCTCCTGCCCCATAGACTGACCCCTATCCCTGCCCCACAGCTCCTGCCCCATAGACTGACCCCTATCCCTGCCCCATAGCTCCTGCCCCATAGACTGACCCCTATCCCTGCCCCATAGCTCCTGCCCCATAGACTGACCCCTATCCCTGCCCCATAGCTCCTGCCCCATAGACTGACCCCTATCCCTGCCCCATAGCTCCTGCCCCATAGACTGACCCCTCTCCCTGCCCCATAGCTCCTGCCCCATAGACTGACCCCTATCCCTGCCCCATAGCTCCTGCCCCATAGACTGCCCCATAGATTGCCCCACATCACCTGTCTGGCCAGCAGCAGGTGCTCCCTGGTTTGGGGCATCTGCCCCATAGCTCCTGCCCCATAGACTGACCCCTATCCCTGCCCCATAGCTCCTGCCCCATAGACCGACCCCATCCCTGCCCCATAGCTCCTGCCCCATAGACCGACCCCTATCCCTGCCCCATAGCTCCTGCCCCATAGACCGACCCCTATCCCTGCCCCATAGCTCCTGCCCCATAGACCGACCCCTATCCCTGCCCCATAGCTCCTGCCCCATAGACTGACCCCTATCCCTGCCCCATAGCTCCTGTCCCATAGACCGACCCCTATCCCTGCCCCATAGCTCCTGCCCCATAGACTGACCCCGATCCCTGCCCCATAGCTCCTGCCCCATAGACTGACCCCTATCCCTGCCCCATAGCTCCTGCCCCATAGACTGACCCCTATCCCTGCCCCATAGCTCCTGCCCCATAGGCTGCCCCATAGATTGCCCCACATCACCTGTCTGGCCAGCAGCAGGTGCTCCCTGGTTTGGGGCATCTGCCCCATAGCTCCTGCCCCATAGACTGACCCCTATCCCTGCCCCATAGCTCCTGCCCCATAGACTGACCCCTATCCCTGCCCCATAGCTCCTGCCCCATAGACTGACCCCTATCCCTGCCCCATAGCTCCTGCCCCATAGACTGACCCCTATCCCTGCCCCACAGCTCCTGCCCCATAGACTGACCCCTATCCCTGCCCCATAGCTCCTGCCCCATAGACTGACCCCTATCCCTGCCCCATAGCTCCTGCCCCATAGACTGACCCCTATCCCTGCCCCATAGCTCCTGCCCCATAGACTGCCCCATAGATTGCCCCACATCACCTGTCTGGCCAGCAGCAGGTGCTCCCTGGTTTGGGGCATCTGCCCGTCGGTCGCGGCCACCACCAGGATCACCCCGTCCAGCGGCGCCGTGCCCGTGATCATGTTCTGCAGGAAACACCCAAAATCGCCCCAAATCGCCCCAAAATCACCCGGAATCACCCCAAAATCACCCAAAATCGCCCCCAAATCACCCCAAAATCATCCAAAATCACCCTAAATCGCCCCAAAATCACCCGAAACCACCCAAAATCACCAAAAATCACCCCCAAATCACCCAAAATTGACCCAAAATCACCCCAAATCACCCCAAAATCACCCAAAATCACCCCAAAATCACCAAAAATCGCCCCCAAATCACCCCAAAATCATCCAAAATCACCCCAAATCGCCCCAAAGTCACCTGAAATCACCCCAAATCACCAAAAATCGCCCCCAAATCACCCCAAAATCATCCAAAATCACCCTAAATCGCCCCAAAATCACCCGAAATCACCCAAAATCGCCCCCAAATCACCCCAAAACCATCCAAAATCACCCCAAATCGCCCCAAAATCATCCAAAATCGCCCCCAAATCACCCCAAAATCATCCAAAATCACCCAAAATCACCCCCAAGTCACCCAAAATTGACCCAAAATCACCAAAAATCACCCCAAAAATCATCCAAAATCACCCCAAATCACCCCAAAATACCCGAAATCACCCAAAATCACCAAAAGTCGCCCCCAAATCACCCCAAAATCATCCAAAATCACCCCAAATCGCCCCAAAATCATCCAAAATCACCCAAAATCACCCCAAAAGTCACCAAAAATCGCCCCCAAATCACCCCAAAATCACCCAAAATCACCCCAAAATCATCCAAAATCACCCAAAATCACCCCAAAATCACCAAAAATTGCCCCAAAATCACCCAAAAAACACCCAAAATAATCCAAAATCACCCCAAAATCACCAAAAATCGCCCCCAAATCACCCCAAAATCATCCAAAATCACCCCAAATCACCCCAAAATCATCAAAAATTGCCCCAAAATCACCCAAAAACACCAAAAATTGCCCCCAAATCTCCCCAAAATCATCCAAAATCACCCAAAATCACCCCAAAATCATCCAAAATCACCAAAAATTGCCCCAAAGTCATCAAAAATCACCCCAGAATCATCAAAAATTGACCCAAAATCACAAAAAATTGCCCCAAAATCACCAAAAATTGCCCCAAAATAATCCAAAATCACCCAAAATCATCAAAAATCGCCCCAAAATCACCCAAAAACACCCAAAATAATCCAAAATCACCCCAAGTCACCCCAAAATCGTCAAAAATCACCCCAAAATCACCCCAAAATCACCCGAAATCACCAAAAATTGCCCCCAAATCACCCCAAAATCATCCAAAATCACCCCAGAATCACCAAAATTGACCCTAAAAATGACCCCAAAATCACCCAAAATCACCCATTTCCACCCAAAATCACCCAAAGTCACCCCAAAATCACCCCAAATCCACCCAAGATCACCCCAAACCACCCAGAATCCCCCCAGAACACCCAAAATCCGCCCCCAAAATGACCCAAAACCACCTTGACGTAGTCGGCACCCTGCCCACTCACTCACTGTGTCTATAGGGGTCATTTTTGGGGTGAATTTGGCCAATTTTGGGGCTGTTTTTGGGCCGTTTCTCACCTTGACGTAGTCGGCACCGCCCACTCACTCACTGTGTGTTATAGGGGTCAATTTTGGGGTGAATTTGGCCAATTTTGGGGCTGTTTTGCGCCGTTTCTCACCTTGACGTAGTCGGCACGGCCCCTACCCATTCCTACGTGTCTAATGGTGGATTTTGGGGTGAATTTGGCCAATTTTGGGGGCGTTTTGGGGCAGTTTCTCACCTTGACGTAGTCGGCACCGCCCACTCACTCACTGTGTCTATAGGGGTCATTTTTGGGGTGATTTTGGCCAATTTTGGGGCCGTTTTTGGGGGCCGTTTCTCACCTTGACGTAGTCGGCACCGCCCCCACTCACTCACTGTGTGTTATAGGGCTCAATTTTGGGGTGAATTTGGCCAATTTTGGGGCTGTTTCTCACCTTGACGTAGTCGGCACATCCCAGTCACTGGGTGGGTGCACAGTGCCTGGTTTTGGGGTGAATCGGGGTGTTTTTTTGGGGTGAATTTGGCCAATTTTGGGCTGTTTCTCACCTTGACGTAGTCGGCACCGCCCACCTCACTCACTGTGTCTATAATGGTCATTTTTGGGGTGAATGTGGCCAATTTTGGGGCTGTTTTTGGGCCGTTTCTCACCTTGACGTAGTCGGCACCGCCCCCACTCACTCACTGTGTGTATAATGGTCATTTTTGGGGTGATTTTGGCCAATTTTGGGGGCTGTTTTGCGCCGTTTCTCACCTTGACGTAGTCGGCACGGCCCTACCCATTCCTACGTGTCTAATGGTGGATTTTGGGGTGAATTTGGCCAATTTTGGGGCTGTTTTGCGCTGTTTCTCACCTTGACGTAGTCGGCACGTCCCGATCCATTTCTGGGCGTAAAACGGTCATTTTTGGGGTGGATTTTGGCCGGTTTTGGGCCATTTTGGGTACCTTGACATGGCTGACACGACCCTATCCATTTCTGGGCATATAACGGTCATTTTTGGGGTGAATTTAGCCATTTTTGGGCTGTTTTGGGTTCCTCAACATGGCTGACACGACCCTACCCATTTCTGGGCGTATAAACGGTCATTTTTTGGGCGGATTTTGGTGGTTTTTGGGGTACCTTGACGTAGTCGGCGTGGCCGGGGCAGTCGGTGTGTGTATAATGGTCATTTTTGGGGTGATTTTGGCCATTTTTGGGGCTGTTTTGGGGCCGTTTCTCACCTTGACGTAGTCGGCACCACCCACTCACTCACTGTGTCTATAGGGGTCAATTTTGGGGTGAATTTGGCCAATTTTGGGGGCGTTTTGGGGCCGTTTCTCACCTTGACGTAGTCGGCACCGCCCACTCACTCACTGTGTGTTATAGGGGTCAATTTTGGGGTGAATTTGGCCAATTTTGGGGGCGTTTTGGGGCAGTTTCTCACCTTGACGTAGTCGACACGGCCCCGATCCATTTCTGGGCGTATAACGGTCATTTTTGGGCGGATTTTGGCCGTTTTTTGGGCCGTTTCCGCGTACCTTGACACGACCCTACCCATTTCTGGGCGTTAAAACGGTCGTTTTTGGGCGGATTTTGGCGGTTTTTGGGGTACCTTGACGTAGTCGGCGTGGCCGGGGCAGTCGGTGTGTGCGTAGTGCCGGTTGGGGGTGCTGTACTCCACGTGCGCCGCGTTGATGGTGATGCCGCGTTTCCGCTCCTCGGGGGGCGCTGTCGATCTCCTCGTACGCGCGGGAACCGCGCGCCGCCCGACGCCGACAGATCTGACCCGAAAAACGGCCGAAATCGGCCCAAAAATCAGCCCAAAATCAGCCCAAACGCACCCGGAACCGCGCGACCCCCCGACACCAACAGATCTGACCCCGAAAACGGCCGAAATTACCCCAAAAATCAGCCCAAAATCAGCCCAAAGGCACCTGGAACCGTGTGACCCCCCGACGCTGACAGATCTGACCCGAAAACGGCCGAAATTACCCCAAAAATCAGCCCAAAATCAGCCCAAACGCACCCGGAAACCCGCGCGACCCCCCCGACACCCACAGATCTGACCCGAAAACGGCCGAAATCGGCCCAAAATCAGCCCAAAATCCACCCAAAATGCGCCCAAAGGCACCCAGAAACGTGTGACTCCCGACGCTGACAGGACTGACCCGAAAATGGCTGAAATTGGCCCAAAATCGGCCCAAAATCAGCCCAAAACGCACCCAAACGCACCCGGAACCGCGCGACCCCCAACGCTGACAGGACTGACCCGAAAACGGCTGAAATCAGCCCAAAATCAGCCCAAAATCCACCCAAAATCAGCCCAAAGGCACCTGGAACCGTGTGACCCCTGACACTGACAGGACTGACCCGAAAACGGCCGAAATTACCCCAAAATCAGCCCAAAATCAGCCCAAAATGCGCCCAAAGGCACCTGGAATCGTGTGACCCCTGACGCTGACAGGACTGACCCGAAAATGGCTGAAATTGGCCCAAAATCAGCCCAAAATCCACCCAAAATGCGCCCAAAGGCACCCGGAACCGTGTGACTCCCGATGCTGACAGGACTGACCCGAAAACGGCCGAAATTGGCCCAAAAATCAGCCCAAAATCAGCCCAAAATCAGCCCAAAGGCACCTGGAACCGTGTGACCCCTGACACTGACAGGACTGACCCGAAAACGGCCGAAATTACCCCAAAATCGGCCCAAAATCCACCCAAAATGCGCCCAAAGGCACCTGGAATCGTGTGACCCCTGACGCTGACAGGACTGACCCGAAAATGGCTGAAATTGGCCCAAAATCAGCCCAAAATCCCACCCAAAATGCGCCCAAAGGCACCTGGAACCGCGCGACCCCCCGACGCTGACAGGACTGACCCAAAAACGGCTGAAATTGGCCCAAAAATCAGCCCAAAATCAGCCCAAACGCACCCGGAACCGTGTGACCCTCAACGCCGAAATCACCCAAAAATTACCCCAAAAATCACCCCAAAACCAGCCAGAAATCACCCCGAAATCACCCCGAAAATCACCCAGAAATCACCCCGAAAATCAGCCCAAAGACACCTGGAAACTGCCCCAAAAATCACCCCCAAATCACCCCAAAAATCAACCAGAATTCGCCCCAAAAATCCCTCCAAAAATCACCCAAAAACCATCCCCCAAATCACCCCAAAATCACCCAGAAATCACCCCAAAAATGAACCCAAAATGCACCCAAAGGCACCCGGAACCGCGTGACCCCCGACGCCCGACAGATCTGACCCGAAAACGGGCCGAAATTACCCCAAAAATCAGCCCAAAATCAGCCCAAATGCACCCAGAACCGCGCGACTCCCGACGCTGACAGGACTGACCCGAAAATGGCTGAAATTGGCCCAAAATCGGCCCAAAATCGGCCCAAAAATGCACCCAAATGCACCCGGAACCGTGTGACCCCCGACGCTGACAGGACTGACCCGAAAACGGCCGAAATTGGCCCAAAATCAGCCCAAAATCAGCCCAAAATGGCGCCCAAAGGCACCTGGAACCGTGTGACTCCCGACGCTGACAGGACTGACCCGAAAACGGCCGAAATTGGCCCAAAATCGGCCCAAAATGCACCCAAAGGCACCCGGAACCGCGCGCCGCCCGACGCTGACAGGACTGACCCCGAAAACGGCCGAAATTGGCCCAAAATCGGCCCAAAATCAGCCCAAAATGCACCCCAAAGGCACCTGGAACCGTGTGACCCCCGACGCTGACAGGACTGACCCAAAAACGGCCGAAATCGGCCCAAAATCAGCCTAAAATCAGCCCAAAGGCACCTGGGAACCGTGTGACCCCCGACGCCGACAGATCTGACCCGAAAACGGTCGAAATTACCCCAAAAAATCAGCCCCAAATCAGCCCAAACGCACCCGGAACCGTATGACCCCCGACGCCGACAGATCTGACCCGAAAACGGCTGAAATCGGCCCAAAATCAGCCCAAAATCAGCCCAAACGCACCCGGAACCGTGTGACTCCCGACGCTGACAGGACTGACCCGAAAATGGCTGAAATTGGCCCAAAATCAGCCCAAAATCCGCCCAAAATGCGCCCAAAGGCACCCGGAACCGTGTGACCCCCCGACACTGACAGGACTGACCCGAAAACGGTCGAAATTACCCCAAAAATCAGCCTAAAATCAGCCCAAACGCACCCGGAACCGCGTGACCCCCGATGCCGACAGATCTGACCCCGAAAACGGCCGAAATTACCCCAAAAATCAGCCCAAAATCAGCCCAAAGGCACCTGGAACCGTGTGACCCCCGACGCTGACAGATCTGACCCGAAAACGGCCGAAATTACCCCAAAAATCAGCCCAAAATGCACCCAAACGCACCCGGAACCGCGCGACTCCCGACGCTGACAGGACTGACCCGAAAATGGCTGAAATTGGCCCAAAATCGGCCCAAAATCAGCCCAAAATGCGCCCAAAGGCACCCGGAACCGCGTGACCCCCCGACACCAACAGATCTGACCCGAAAACGGCCGAAATTACCCCAAAAATCAGCCCAAAATCAGCCCAAAGGCACCTGGAACCGTGTGACTCCCGACGCTGACAGGACTGACCCGAAAACGGCCGAAATTGGCCCCAAAATCGGCCCAAAATCAGCCCAAAATGCGCCCAAAGGCACCTGGAACCGCGCGACCCCCCGACGCTGACAGGACTGACCCGAAAACGGCCGAAATTGGGCCCAAAATCAGCCCAAAATGCGCCCAAACGCACCCGGAACCGCGTGACCCCCGACGCCGACAGATCTGACCCGAAAACGGCTGAAATCGGCCCAAAATCAGCCCAAAATCAGCCCAAACGCACCGGAACCGTGTGACTCCCGACGCTGACAGGACTGACCCGAAAACGGCTGAAATCAGCCCAAAATCAGCCCAAAATCCACCCAAAATGCACCCAAAGGCACCCGGAACCGTGTGACCCCTGACGCTGACAGGACTGACCCGAAAACGGCCGAAATCGGCCCAAAAATCAGCCCAAAATCAGCCCAAACGCACCCGGGACCGCGCGACCCCCGACGCCGACAGATCTGACCCCAAAAACGACCGAAATTACCCCAAAAATCAGCCCAAAATGCACCCAAAGGCACCCGGAACCGCGCGCCGCCGACGCCGACAGATCTGACCCGAAAACGGCCGAAATCGGCCCAAAATCAGCCCAAAATCAGCCCCCAAAACACCACAAAATCACCCCGAAATCGCCCCAAAAATCACCCAGAAAACGCCCCAAAAATCACCCCAAAATCACCCCCAAACCACCCAAAAATCAACCCAAAATCACCCGGAGATCACCCCAAAATCACCCCAAAAATCACCCAGAAACCACCCCGAAATCACCCCAAAAATTGCCCCAAATCACCCAAAAATCAACCCCAAATCACCCAGAAATCACCTCAAAATCTCCCAGAAAGCACCACAAAAATAACCCCAAAATCACCCAAAAATCGCCCCAAAAATCCCTCCAAAAATCACCCAGAAATCACCCCAAAAACCATCCCCCAAATCACCCCAAAATCACCCAGAAATCACCCCCAAAATAAACCCAAAATCACCCCAAAACCACCCCAAAATTATCCCAGAAATCACCCCCAAAATCACCACAAAATCACCCCCAAAATAAACCCAAAATCACCCCCAAAAATCACCCCCAAATCACCCCGAAATCGCCCCAAAAATCACCCCAAAACCACCCAAAAATCGCCCAGAAATCACCCCAAAAACCAGCCCGAAATCCCCCCAGAAATCACCACAAATCACCCCATAAATCACCCCAAAAATGCCCGTTTTCACCCCATTTTCACCCCATTTTCTCACACTTGGTGCTGGCCGGCGGTCGGGGCCCCATTCCCAGCCCCATTTTTGCCCGTTTTGGCCCGTTTTCACCCCATTTTTCTCACACTTGGTGCTGGCGCCATCAGGCTCCCATTCCCATGTTCCCCTCCCCCATTTTCACCCATTTTTTGCCCGTTTTCACCCCATTTTCACCCCGTTTTCCCCCATCTCCTCCCAGCACGGTCGGGGGCCCCATTCCCAGCCCCATTTTTGCCCATTTTTGCCCGTTTTCACCCATTTTCAGCCCATTTTCTCACACTTGGTGATGGCGGCGGTCGGGGACCCCCCATTCCCAGCCCCATTTTTGCCCAGTTTCACCCGTTTTCACCCCGTTTCTCACACTTGGTGCTGGCGGCGGTCGGGGGCCCCATTCCCAGTCCCATTTTTGCCCATTTTCGCCCGTTTTCACCCCATTTTCACCCCGTTTTCCCCCATCTGCTCCCAGCACAGTCGGGGTCCCATTCCCAGCCCCATTTTGCCCGTTTTTGCCCATT
>JAVLUU010000752.1:0-2500 GCA_032206185.1 Columba guinea
TTTTCTTTCTTTCTTTCTTTTTTCTTTCTTTCTTTCTTTCTTTTTAATGTCTTTCTTTCTTTCTTTCTTTTTTCTTTCTTTCTTTCTTTCTTTTTAATTTCTTTCTTTCTTTCTTTCTTTCCTACGTTCTTTCTTTCTTTTTTCTTTCTTTCTTTCTTTCTTTCTTTTTTCTATCTTTCTTTCTTTCTTTTCAATTTCTTTCTTTCTTTCTTTTTTCTTTCTTTCTTTCTTTTTAATTTCTTTCTTTCTTTCTTTCTTTCCTACGTTCATTCTTTGTTTCCTACGTTCTTTCTTTCTTTCTTTCTTTCTTTCTTTCTTTCTTTTTCCTTTCTTTCTTTCTTTTTTCTTTCTTTCTTTCTTTCTTTCTTTCTTTCTTTCTTTTTAATTTCTTTCTTTCTTTTTAATTTCTTTCTTTCTTTCTTTTTTTTTCTTTCTTTCTTTCTTTCTTTTTTCTTTCTTTCTTTCTTTCTTTCTTTTTTCTTTCTTTCTTTCTTTCTTTCTTTCTTTTTAATGTCCTTCTTTCTTTCTTTCTTTCTTTCTTTCTATCTTTCTTTCTATCTTTCTTACTTTCTTTCTTTCTTTCCTACGTTCTTTCTTTCTTTTTTCTTTCTTTCTTTCTTTCTTTCTTTCTTTTTCTTTCTTTCTTTCTTTCTTTCTTTTTTCTATCTTTCTTTCTTTCTTTTTAATTTCTTTCTTTCTTTCTTTTTTCTTTCTTTCTTTCTTTTTAATTTCTTTCTTTCTTTCTTTCTTTCTTTCCTACGTTCATTCTTTGTTTCTTACGTTCTTTCTTTCTTTTTTTTCTTTCTTTCTTCTTTCTTTCTTTCTTTCTTTATTTCTTTCTTTCTTTCTTTCTTTTTAATTTCTTTCTTTCTTTTTAATTTCTTTCTTTCTTTCTTTCTTTCCTACGTTCATTCTTTCTTTCCTACGTTCTTTCTTTTTTCTCTCTTTCTTTCTTTCTTTCTTTTTAATTTCTTTCTTTCTTTCTTTCTTTCCTATGTTCTTTCTTTCTTTCTTTTTTCTTTCTTTCTTCTTTCTTTCTTTCTTTTTTACGTTCTTTCTTTCTTTTTTATTATTTCTTTCTTTCTTTATTTCTTTCTTTTTTCTTTCTTTCTTTCTTTCTTTATTTATTTCTTTCTTTTTTCTTTCTTTCTTTCTTTCTTTCCTACGTTCTTTTTTTCTTTCTTTTTTCTTTCTTTCTTTCTTTCTTTCTTTCTTGCTTGCTTTTTTCTTTCTTTCTTTCTTTTTTCTTTCTTTCTTTCTTTTTAATGTCTTTCTTTCTTTCTTTCTTTTTTCTTTCTTTCTTTCTTTCTTTTTAATTTCTTTCTTTCTTTCTTTCCTACGTTCTTTCTTTCTTTTTTCTTTCTTTCTTTCTTTCTTTCTTTTTCCTATCTTTCTTTCTTTCTTTTTAATTTCTTTCTTTCTTTCTTTTTTCTTTCTTTCTTTCTTTCTAATTTCTTTCTTTCTTTCTTTCTTTCTTTCCTACGTTCATTCTTTTTTCCTACGTTCTTTCTTTCTTTCTTTTTTCTTTCTTTCTTTCTTTTTTCTTTCTTTCTTTCTTTCTTTCTTTCTTTCTTTTTTCTTTCTTTCTTTCTTTCTTTGTTTTTTCTTTCTTTCTTTCCTTCTTTCAATTTCTTTCTTTATTCTTTCTTTCTTTCTTTCTTTCTTTCTTTCTTTTTTCTTTCTTTTTTTCTTTCTTTTTTTTCTTTCTTTCTTTCTTTCTTTCTTTCTTTTTTCTTTCTTTCTTTTTAATTTCTTTCTTTCTTTCTTTCTTTTGTCTTTCTTTCTTTTTTCTTTCTTTCTTTCTTTCTTTCTTTCTTTCTTTCTTTCTTTCTTTCTTTCTTTTTTCTTTCTTTCTTTTTAATTTCTTTCTTTCTTTTTAATTTCTTTCTTTCTTTCTTTCTTTCTTTTTTCTTTCTTTCTTTTTAATTTCTTTTTTTCTTTCTTTTTTCTTTCTTTCTTTCTTTTTTCTTTCTTTCTTTCTTTCTTTTTTCTTTCTTTCTTTATTTTTTCTTTCTTTCCTTCTTTCTTTCTTTTTTCTTTCTTTCTTTCTTTCTTTTTTCTTTCTTTCTTTCTTTTTAATTTCTTTCTTTCTTTCTTTTTTCTTTCTTTCTTTCTTTTTAATTTCTTTCTTTCTTTCTTTCTTTCCTACGTTCTTTTTTTTTTCTTTTTTTCTTTCTTTCTTTCTTTTTTACTTCTTTCTTTCTTTCTTTCTTTCTTTCTTTCTTTTTAATTTCTTTCTTTCTTTTTTCTTTCTTTCTTTCTTTTTATTTATTTATTTATTTATTTATTTCCTACTTTCGTTCTTTCTTTCTTTCTTTTTTCTTTCTTTCTTTCTTTCTTTCTTTCTTTCTTTCTTTCCTACGTTCTTTTTTCTTTCTTTCTTTCTTTTTTCTTTCTTTCTTTCTTTCTTTCTTTCTTTCTTTCTTTCTTTCTTTCTTACGTTCTTTTTTTCTCTCTTTTTTTCTTTCTTTCTTTCTTTCTTTCTTTCTTGCTTGCTTTT
>JAVLUU010000753.1:17500-20000 GCA_032206185.1 Columba guinea
AAAGAAAGAAAAAAAGAAAGAACGTAGGAAAGAAAGAAATTAAAAAGAAAGAAAGAAAGAAAGAAAGAAATTAAATGAAAGAAAGAAAAAAAAAGAAGAAAGAAAGAAAGAAATAAGAACGTAGGAAAGAAAGAAAAAAGAAAGAAAGAAAGAAAGAAAGAAAGAAAAGTAAGAGATAAAGAACGTAGGAAAAAAGAAAGAAAGAAAGAAATTAAAAAGAAAGAAAGAAAGAAAGAAAGAAAGAAAGAAAAAAGAAAGAAAGAAAGAAAAAAAGAAAGAAGGAAAGAAAGAAAGAAGAAAGAAAGAAAGAAAGAAAGAACGTAGGAAAGAAAGAAAGAAAGAAAGAAAGAAAAAAGAAAGAAAGAAAGAACGTAGGAAAGAAAGAAAGAAAGAAAGAAAGAAAGAAAGAAGTTAAAAAGAAAGAAAGAAAGAAAGAAAAAAAAAGAAAGAAAGAAAAAAAGAAAGAAGGAAAGAAAGAAAAAAAGAAGAAAGAAAGAAAGAACGTAGGAAAGAAAGAAAGAAAGAAAGAAAGAAAAAAGAAAGAAAGAAAGAACGTAGGAAAGAAAGAAAGAAAGAAAGAAAGAAAACAGAAAGAAAGAAAGAAAGAAAGAAAGAAAGAAAAAAGAAAGAAAGAAAGAAAGAAATTAAAAAGAAAGAAAGAAAGAAAGAAAGAAAGAAAGAAAGAAAGAACGTAGATAAGAAAGAAAGAAAGAAAGAAAGAAAGAAAGAAAGAAAGAAAGAAATGAAAAAGAAAGAAAGTAAGAAAAAAGAAGAAAGAAAGAACGTAGGAAAGAATAACGTAGGAAAGAAAGAAAGAAAGAAAGAAAGAAAGAAAGAAATTAAAAAGAATGAAAGAAAGAAAGAAAACAGAAAGAAAGAATGAAAGAAAGAAAGAAAGAAAGAAAGAAAAAAGAAAGAAAGAACGTAGGAAAGAAAGAAATAAAGAAAGAAAGAAAGAAAGAAAGAAAGAAAGAAAAAGGAAGAAAGAAAGAAAGAAGAAAGAAAGAAAGAAAGAACGTAGGAAAGAAAGAAAGAAAGAAAGATAGAAAGAAAGAAAGAAAGAAAGAAATTAAAAAGAAAGAAAGAAAGAAAAAAGAAAGAAAGAAATTAAAAAGAAAGAAAGAATGAAAAAAGAAAGAAAGAAAGAAAGCAAAAAGAAAAAGAAAGAAAGAAAAAAGAAAGAAAGAAAGTACGTCGTAAAGAAAGAAAGAAAGAAAGAAATTAAAAAGAAAGAAAGACAGAAAGAAAGAAAGAAAAAGGAAAGAAAGAAAGAAAGAAATAACAAAGAAAGAAAGAACGTAGGAAAGAAAGAAAGAAAGAAAGAAATTAAAAAGAAAGAAAGAAAGAAAGAAAGAAAGAAAAAAGAAAGAAAGAAAGAAAAAAAGAAAGAAGGAAAGAAAGAAAGAAAGAAGAAAGAAAGAAAGAAAGAACGTAGGAAAGAAAGAAAGAAAGAAAGAAAGAAAGAAAAAAGAAAGAAAGAAAGAACGTAGGAAAGAAAGAAAGAAAGAAAGAAAGAAAACAGAAAGAAAGAAAGAAAGAAAGAAATTAAAAAGAAAGAAAGAAAGAAAGAAAAAAGAAAGAAAGAAAGAAAGAAAGAAAGAAAGAAAGAAAGAAATTAAAAAGAAAGAAAGGAAGAAAAAAGAAGAAAGAAAGAACGTAGGAAAGAAAGAAAGAAAGAAAGATAGAAAGAAAGAAAGAAAGAAAGAAATTAAAAAGAAAGAAAGAAAGAAAGAAAAAAGAAAGAAAGAAATTAAAAAGAAAGAAAGAAAGAAAAAAGAAAGAAAGAAAGAAAGCAAAAAGAAAAAGAAAGAAAGAAAAAAGAAAGAAAGAAAGAACGTCGTAAAGAAAGAAAGAAATAAAGAAATTAAAAAGAAAGAAAGACAGAAAGAAAGAAAGAAAGAAAGAAAGAAAGAAAGAAAAGTAAGAAATAAAGAACGTAGGAAAAAAGAAAGAAAGAAAGAAATTAAAAAGAAAGAAAGAAAGAAAGAAAGAAAGAAAGAAAGAAAGAAAGAAAGAAAAAAGAAAGAAGGAAAGAAAGAAAGAAGAAAGAAAGAAAGAAAGAAAGAACGTAGGAAAGAAAGAAAGAAAGAAAGAAAGAAAGAAAGAAAGAAAGAAAAAAGAAAGAAAGAAAGAAAGAATGTAGGAAAGAAAGAAAGAAAGAAAGAAAACAGAAAGAAAGAAAGAAAGAAAGAAAGAAAGAAAAAAGAAAGAAAGAAAGAAAGAAATTAAAAAGAAAGAAAGAAAGAAAGAAAGAAAGAAAGAAAGAAAGAAAGAAAGAAAAAAGAAAGAAAGAAAGAAAGAAAGAAAGAAAAAAGAAAGAAAGAAAGAAAGAAAGGAAAAAAGAAAGAAGGAAAGAAAGAAAGAAGAAAGAAAGAAAGAAAGAAAGAACGTAGGAAAGAAAGAAAGAAAGAAAGAAAGAAAGAAAGAAAGAAAGAAAGAAAAAAAAAAAGAAAGAAAGAAAGAAAGTAGGAAAGAAAGAAAGAAAGAAAGAAAGAAAACA
>JAVLUU010000753.1:25000-27500 GCA_032206185.1 Columba guinea
AAATAAACAAAGAAAGAAAGAAAGAAAAAAGAAAGAAAGAAAGATAGAAAAAAGAAAGAAAGAAAGAAAGAAAGAAAGAAAAAAGAAAGAAAGAAAGAAAGAAAGAACGAACGTAGGAAAGAAAGAAATTAAAAAGAAAGAAAAAAAGAAAGGAGGAAATAAAGAAAGAAGAAAGAAAGAAAGAAAGAAAGAACGTAGGAAAGAAAGAAAGAAAGAAAGAAAGATAGAAAGAAAGAAAGAAATTAAAAAGAAAGAAAGAAAGAAAGAAAAAAGAAAGAAAGAAATTAAAAAGAAATAAAGAAAGAAAGAAAGAAAGATAGAAAGAAAGAAAGAAAGAAATTAGAAAGAAAGAAAGAAAGAAAGAAAAAAGAAAGAAAGAAATTAAAAAGAAATAAAGAAAGAAAGAATGAAAAAAGAAAGAAAGAAAGAAAGTAAAAAGAAAGAAAGAAAGAACGTAGGAAAGAAAGAAAGAAAGAAAGAAATTAAAAAGAAAGAAAGAAAGAAAGAAAGAAAGAAAGAAAGAAAGAAAGAAAGAAAGAAAGAAAAGAGAAAGAAAGAAAAAAGAAAGAAAGAAAGAAAGAAAAAAGAAAGAAAAAAAGAAAGAACGTAGGAAAGAAAGAAATTAAAAAGAAAGAAAGAAAGAAAGAAAGAAATTAAATGAAAGAAAGAAAAAAAAAGAAGAAAGAAAGAAAGAAATAAGAACGTAGGAAAGAAAGAAAAAAGAAAGAAAGAAAGAAAGAAAGAAAGAAAAGTAAGAGATAAAGAACGTAGGAAAAAAGAAAGAAAGAAAGAAATTAAAAAGAAAGAAAGAAAGAAAGAAAGAAAGAAAAAAGAAAGAAAGAAAGAAAAAAAGAAAGAAGGAAAGAAAGAAAGAAGAAAGAAAGAAAGAAAGAAAGAACGTAGGAAAGAAAGAAAGAAAGAAAGAAAGAAAAAAGAAAGAAAGAAAGAACGTAGGAAAGAAAGAAAGAAAGAAAGAAAGAAAACAGAAAGAAAGAAAGAAA
Organism: Columba guinea; assembly: GCA_032206185.1. NCBI lineage: Eukaryota > Metazoa > Chordata > Aves > Columbiformes > Columbidae > Columba > Columba guinea. The sequence goes on from JAVLUU010000753.1 coordinate 26,002, forward strand.
GAAAAAAAGAAAGAAAAAGAAAGAAAGAAAGAAAGAAATTAAAAAGAAAGAAAGAAAGAAAGAAAGAAAGAAAGAAAGAAAGAAAGAAAAAAGAAAGAAAGAAAGAAAGAAAGAAAGAAAGAAAGAAATGAAAAAGAAAGAAAGTAAGAAAAAAGAAGAAAGAAAGAACGTAGGAAAGAATAACGTAGGAAAGAAAGAAAGAAAGAAAGAAAGAAAGAAAGAAATTAAAAAGAATGAAAGAAAGAAAGAAAACAGAAAGAAAGAAAGAAAGAAAGAAAGAAAGAAAAAAGAAAGAAAGAACGTAGGAAAGAAAGAAATAAAGAAAGAAAGAAAGAAAGAAAGAAAGAAAGAAAGAAAAAGGAAGAAAGAAAGAAAGAAGAAAGAAAGAAAGAAAGAACGTAGGAAAGAAAGAAAGTAAGAAAGATAGAAAGAAAGAAAGAAAGAAAGAAATTAAAAAGAAAGAAAGAAAGAAAGAAAAAAGAAAGAAAGAAATTAAAAAGAAAGAAAGAATGAAAAAAGAAAGAAAGAAAGAAAGCAAAAAGAAAAAGAAAGAAAGAAAAAAGAAAGAAAGAAAGTACGTCGTAAAGAAAGAAAGAAAGAAAGAAATTAAAAAGAAAGAAAGACAGAAAGAAAGAAAGAAAAAGGAAAGAAAGAAAGAAAGAAAGAAATAACAAAGAAAGAAAGAACGTAGGAAAGAAAGAAAGAAAGAAAGAAATTAAAAAGAAGGAAAGAAAGAAAGAAAGAAAGAAAAAAGAAAGAAAGAAAGAAAAAAAGAAAGAAGGAAAGAAAGAAAGAAAGAAGAAAGAAAGAAAGAAAGAACGTAGGAAAGAAAGAAAGAAAGAAAGAAAGAAAGAAAGAAAAAAGAAAGAAAGAAAGAACGTAGGAAAGAAAGAAAGAAAGAAAGAAATTAAAAAGAAAGAAAGAAAGAAAGAAAAAAGAAAGAAAGAAAGAAAGAAAGAAAGAAAGAAAGAAAGAAAGAAAGAAAGAAATTAAAAAGAAAGAAAGGAAGAAAAAAGAAGAAAGAAAGAACGTAGGAAAGAAAGAAAGAAAGAAAGATAGAAAGAGAGAAAGAAAGAAAGAAATTAAAAAGAAAGAAAGAAAGAAAGAAAAAAGAAAGAAAGAAATTAAAAAGAAAGAAAGAAAGAAAAAAGAAAGAAAGAAAGAAAGCAAAAAGAAAAAGAAAGAAAGAAAAAAGAAAGAAAGAAAGAACGTCGTAAAGAAAGAAAGAAATAAAGAAATTAAAAAGAAAGAAAGACAGAAAGAAAGAAAGAAAGAAAGAAAGAAAGAAAAGTAAGAAATAAAGAACGTAGGAAAAAAGAAAGAAAGAAAGAAATTAAAAAGAAAGAAAGAAAGAAAAAAAGAAAGAAAAAAGAAAGAAAGAAAGAAAAAAAGAAAGAAGGAAAGAAAGAAAGAAGAAAGAAAGAAAGAAAGAAAGAACGTAGGAAAGAAAGAAAGAAAGAAAGAAAGAAAGAAAGAAGAAAGAAAGAAAGAAAGAATGT
>JAVLUU010000753.1:35000-37500 GCA_032206185.1 Columba guinea
AAGAAAGTAAGAAACAAAGATAGAAAGAAAGAAAGAAAGAAAGAAATTAAAAAGAAAGAAAGAATAAAAAAGAAGAAAGAAAGAAAGAAATAAGAACGTAGGAAAGAAAGAAATAAAAAAGAAAGAAAGAAAGAAAGAAAGAAAAGTAAGAAAGAAAGAACATAGGAAAAAAGAAAGAAAGAAAGAAATTAAAAAGAAAGAAATAAAGAAGGAAAGAAAGAAAAAAGAAAGAAAGAAAGAAAAAAGAAAGAAGGAAATAAAGAAAGAAGAAAGAAAGAAAGTAAAAACGTAGGAAAGACAGAAAGAAAGAAAGAAATAAAAAAGAAAGAAAGAAAGAACGTAGGAAAGAAAGAAAGAAAGAAAGAAAGAAAGAAATTAAAAAGAAAGAAAGAAAGAAAAAAGAAAGAAAGAAAGAAAAAAGAAAGAAGGAAAGAAAGAAAGAAGAAAGAAAGAAAGAAAGAAAGAACGTAGGAAAGAAAGAAAGAAAGAAAGAAAGAAGAAAGAAAGAAAGAAAGAACGTAGGAAAGAAAGAAAGAAAGAAAGAAAGAAATTAAAAAGAAAGAAAGAAAGAAAGAAAGAAAGAAAAAAGAAAGAAAGAAAGAAAGAAATTAAAAAGAAAGAAAGAAAGAAAGAAAGAAAGAAAGAAGAAAGAAAGAAAGAAAGAAAGAAAAAAGAAAGAAAGAAAGAAAGAAAGAAAGAAAGAAAGAACGTAGGAAAGAAAGAAAGAAAGAAAAAAGAATGAAAGAAAGAACGTAGGAAAGAAAGAAAGAAAGAAAAAAGAAAGAAAGAAAGAAAGAAAGAAAAAAGAAAGAAAGAAAGAAAGAAAAAAGAAAGAAAGAAATTAAAATAAACAAAGAAAGAAAGAAAGAAAAAAGAAAGAAAGAAAGATAGAAAAAAGAAAGAAAGAAAGAAAGAAAGAAAGAAAAAAGAAAGAAAGAAAGAAAGAAAGAACGAACGTAGGAAAGAAAGAAATTAAAAAGAAAGAAAAAAAGAAAGGAGGAAATAAAGAAAGAAGAAAGAAAGAAAGAAAGAAAGAACGTAGGAAAGAAAGAAAGAAAGAAAGAAAGATAGAAAGAAAGAAAGAAATTAAAAAGAAAGAAAGAAAGAAAGAAAAAAGAAAGAAAGAAATTAAAAAGAAATAAAGAAAGAAAGAAAGAAAGATAGAAAGAAAGAAAGAAATTAAAAAGAAAGAAAGAAAGAAAGAAAAAAGAAAGAAAGAAATTAAAAAGAAATAAAGAAAGAAAGAATGAAAAAAGAAAGAAAGAAAGAAAGAAAGTAAAAAGAAAGAAAGAAAGAACGTAGGAAAGAAAGAAAGAAAGAAAGAAATTAAAAAGAAAGAAAGAAAGAAAGAAAGAAAGAAAGAAAGAAAGAAAGAAAGAAAAAAGAAAGAAAGAAAAAAGAAAGAAAGAAAGAAAGAAAAAAGAAAGAAAAAAAGAAAGAACGTAGGAAAGAAAAAAATTAAAAAGAAAGAAAGAAAGAAATTAAATGAAAGAAAGAAAAAAAAAGAAGAAAGAAAGAAAGAAATAAGAACGTAGGAAAGAAAGAAAAAAGAAAGAAAGAAAGAAAGAAAGAAAGAAAAGTAAGAGATAAAGAACGTAGGAAAAAAGAAAGAAAGAAAGAAATTAAAAAGAAAGAAAGAAAGAAAGAAAGAAAGAAAAAAGAAAGAAAGAAAGAAAAAAAGAAAGAAGGAAAGAAAGAAAGAAGAAAGAAAGAAAGAAAGAAAGAACGTAGGAAAGAAAGAAAGAAAGAAAGAAAGAAAAAAGAAAGAAAGAAAGAACGTAGGAAAGAAAGAAAGAAAGAAAGAAAGAAAGAAGTTAAAAAGAAAGAAAGAAAGAAAGAAAAAAAAAGAAAGAAAGAAAAAAAGAAAGAAGGAAAGAAAGAAAAAAAGAAGAAAGAAAGAAAGAACGTAGGAAAGAAAGAAAGAAAGAAAGAAAGAAAAAAGAAAGAAAGAAAGAACGTAGGAAAGAAAGAAAGAAAGAAAGAAAGAAAACAGAAAGAAAGAAAGAAAGAAAGAAAGAAAGAAAAAAGAAAGAAAGAAAGAAAGAAATTAAAAAGAAAGAAAGAAAGAAAGAAAGAAAGAAAGAAAGAAAGAAAGAAAAAAGAAAGAAAGAAAGAAAGAAAGAAAGAAAGAAAGAAAGAAAGAAAGAAATGAAAAAGAAAGAAAGTAAGAAAAAAGAAGAAAGAAAGAACGTAGGAAAGAATAACGTAGGAAAGAAAGAAAGAAAGAAAGAAAGAAAGAAAGAAATTAAAAAGAATGAAAGAAAGAAAGAAAACAGAAAGAAAGAAAGAAAGAAAGAAAGAAAGAAAGAAAGAAAAAAGAAAGAAAGAACGTAGGAAAGAAAGAAATAAATAAAGAAAGAAAGAAAGAAAGAAAGAAAGAAAAAGGAAGAAAGAAAGAAAGAAGAAAGAAAGAAAGAAAGAACGTAGGAAAGAAAGAAAGAAAGAAAGATAGAAAGAAAGAAAGAAAGAAAGAAATTAAAAAGAAAGAAAGAAAGAAAAA
>JAVLUU010000753.1:67500-72500 GCA_032206185.1 Columba guinea
AAAGTAAGAAATTAAAAAGATTGAAAGAAAGAAAGAAAACAGAAAGAAAGAAAAAAGAAAGAAAGAACGTAGGAAAGAAAGAAATAAAGAAAGAAAGAAAGAAAGAAAGAAAAAGGAAGAAAGAAAGAAAGAAAGAAGAAAGAAAGAAAGAAAGAACGTAGGAAAGAAAGAAAGAAAGAAAGAAAGAAAGAAAAAAGAAAGAAAGAAATTAAAAAGAAAGAAAGAAAGAAAAAAGAAAGAAAAAAGAAAAAGAAAGAAATAAAAAAGTAAGAAAGAAAGAACGTCGTAAAGAAAGAAAGAAAGAAAGAAATTAAAAAGAAAGAAAGACAGAAAGAAAGAAAGAAAAAGGAAAGAAAGAAAGAAAGAAATAAGAAAGAAAGAAAGAACGTCGTAAAGAAAGAAAGAAAGAAAGAAAGAAAGAAAGAAGAAAGAAAGAAAAAGGAAAGAAAGAAAGAAAGAAAAAAGAAAGAAAGAAAGAAAGAAAGAAAGAAAGAAAGAAAGAAAGAAAAAAGAAAGAAAGAAATTAAAAAGAAAGAAAGAAAAAAAAGAAGAAAGAAAGAAAGAACGTAGGAAAGAAAGAAAGAAAAAAGAAAGAAAGAAAGAAAGAAAGAAAGAAGAAAGAAAGAAAGAACGTAGGAAATAAAGAAAGAAAGAAAAAAGAAAGAAAGAAAGAAAGAAAGAACGTAGGAAAGAAAGAAATTAAAAAGAAAGAAAAAAGAAAGAAAGAAATTAAAAAGAAAGAAAGAAAGAAAGAAGAAGAAAGAAAGAAAGAAAGAACGTAGATAAGAAAGAAAGAAAGAAAAAAGAAAGAAAGAAAGAAAAAAGAAAGAAAGAAAGAACGTAGGAAAGAAATTAGAAAGAAAGAAAGAGAGAAATTAAAAAGAAAGAAAGAAAGAAAGAAGAAGAAAGAAAGAAAGAAAGAACATAGGAAAGAAAGAAAGAAAGAAAAAAGAAAGAAAGAAAGAAAGAGATAAAGAAAGAAAAAAGAAAGAAGAAAGAAAGAAAGAAAGAACGTGGGAAAGAAAGAAAGAAAGAAAGAAAGATAGAAAGAAAGAAAGAAAGAAATTAAAAAGAAAGAAAGAAAGAAAGAAAAAAGAAAGAAAGAAATTAAAAAGAAATAAAGAAAGAAAGAATGAAAAAAGAAAGAAAGAAAGAAATTAAAGAAAGAAAGAAAGAAAAAAGAAACAAAGAAAGAAGAAAGAAAGAAAGAAAGAAAGAAAAAAGAAAGAAAGAAAGAACGTAGGAAAGAAAGAAAGAAAGAAAGAAATTAAAAAGAAAGAAAGAAAGAAAAAGAAAGAAAGAAAGAAAGAAAGAAAGAAAGAAAGAAAGAAAGAAAGAAAGAAAGAAAGAAAAAAGAAAGAAAGAAAGAAAAAAGAAAGAAAAAAGAAAGAAAAAAGAAAGAAAGAAAGAAAGAACGTAGGAAAGAAAGAAAGAAAGAAAGTAAGAAACAAAGATAGAAAGAAAGAAAGAAAGAAAGAAAAAAGAAAGAAAGAAAGAAAGAAAGAAAGAAAGAAAGAAAGAAAAATGAAAGAAAGAAAGAACGTAAGAAAGAAAGAAAGAAAGAAAGAAATTAAAAAGAAAGAAAGAAAGAAAGAAAGAAAGAAAAAAGAAAGAAAGAAAGAAAGAAATTAAAAAGAAAGAAAGAAAGAAAGGAAGAAAGAAAGAAAGAAAGAAAGAAAGAAAGAAAGAAAAAAGAAAGAAAGAGAGAAAGAAAGAAAGAAAAAAGAAAGAAAGAAAGAAAGAAAGAAAGAAAGAAAGCAAGCACGTAGGAAAGAAATAAAGAAAGAAAAAAGAAAGAAAGAAAGAACGTAGGAAAGAAAGAAAGAAAGAAAGAAAGAAAAAAGAAAGAAACAAACTAAAAGAAAGAAAAAAAGAAAGAAAAAAGAAAGAAAGAAAGAAAGAAAGAAAGAAAAAAGAAAGAAAGAAAGAAAGAAAAAAGAAAGAAAGAAATTAAAATAAAGAAAGAAAGAAAGAAAGAAAAAAGAAAGAAAGAAAGAATGAAAGAAAGAAAGAAAGAAATTAAAATAAAGAAAGAAAGAAAGAAAAAAGAAAGAAAGAAAGAAAAATGAAAGAAAGAAAGAAAGAAAGAAAAAAGAAAGAAAGAAAGAAAGAAAGAACGTAGGAAAGAAAGAAAAAAGAAAGAAAGAAAGAAAGAAAGAAAGAAAGAAAGAAAGAAAAAAGAAAGAAAGAAATTAAAAAGAAAGAAAGAAAGAAAAAAGAAAGAAAAAAGAAAAAGAAAGAAATAAAAAAGAAAGAAAGAAAGAACATCGTAAAGAAAGAAAGAAAGAAAGAAATTAAAAAGAAAGAAAGACAGAAAGAAAGAAAGAAAAAGGAAAGAAAGAAAGAAAGAAATAAGAAAGAAAGAAAGAACGTAGGAAAGAAAGAAAGAAAGAAAGAAAGAAAGAAGAAAGAAAGAAAAAGGAAAGAAAGAAAGAAAGAAAAAAGAAAGAAAGAAAGAAAAAAAGAAAGAAAAAAGAAAGAAAGTAACTAAAAGAAAGAAAGAAAGAAAGAAAAAAGAAAGAAAGAAAGAAAGAGAGAAAGAAAGAAAGAAAGAAAGAAAGAAAAAAGAAAGAAATTAAAAAGAAAGAAAGAAAAAAAAGAAGAAAGAAAGAAAGCAAGAACGTAGGAAAGAAAGAAAGAAAAAAGAAAGAAAGAAAGAAAGAAAGAAGAAAGAAAGAAAGAAAGAACGTAGGAAAGAAAGAAAGAAAGAAAAAAGAAAGAAAGAAAGAAAGAAAGAAAGAACGTAGGAAAGAAAGAAATTAAAAAGAAAGAAAAAAGAAAGAAAGAAATTAAAAAGAAAGAAAGAAAGAAAGAAGAAGAAAGAAAGAAAGAAAGAACGTAGATAAGAAAGAAAGAAAGAAAAAAGAAAGAAAGAAAGAACGTAGGAAAGAAAGAAATTAGAAAGAAAGAAAGAAAGAAAGAAATTAAAAAGAAAGAAAGAAAGAAAGAAGAAGAAAGAAAGAAAGAAAGAACGTAGGAAAGAAAGAAAGAAAGAAAAAAGAAAGAAAGAAAGAAAGAAAGAGAGAAAGCAAGAAAAAAGAAAAAAGAAAGAAAGAAAGAAAGAACGTGGGAAAGAAAGAAAGAAAGAAAGAAAGATAGAAAGAAAGAAAGAAAAAAGAAAGAAAGAAATTAAAAAGAAATAAAGAAAGAAAGAATGAAAAAAGAAAGAAAGAAAGAAAGAAAGAAAGAAAGAAATTAAAATAAAGAAAGAAAGAAAGAAAAAAGAAAGAAAGAAAGAAAGAAAAAAGAAAGAAAGAAAGAAAGAAATTAAAAAGAAAGAAAGAAAGAAAAAGAAAGAAAGAAAGAAAGAAAGAAAGAAAGAAAGAAAGAAAGAAAGAAAGAAAAATGAAAGAAAGAAAGAAAAAAGAAAGAAAGAAAGAAAGAAAAAAGAAAGAAAGAAAGAAAGAACGTAGGAAAGAAAGACAGAAAGAAAGTAAGAAACAAAGATAGAAAGAAAGAAAGAAAGAAAGAAATTAAAAAGGAAGAAAGAAAAAAAAAGAAGAAAGAAAGAAAGAAATAAGAACGTAGGAAAGAAAGAAAGAAAAAAGAAAGAAAGAAAGAAAGAAAGAAAAGTAAGAAAGAAAGAACATAGGAAAAAAGAAAGAAAGAAAGAAATTAAAAAGAAAGAAAGAAAGAAAGAAAGAAAGAAAGATAAAAGAAAGAAAGAAAGAAAAAAAGAAAGAAGGAAATAAAGAAAGAAGAAAGAAAGAAAGAAAGAAAGAACGTAGGAAAGAAAGAAAGAAAGAAAGAAATAAAAAAGAAGGAAAGAAAGAACGTAGGAAAGAAAGAAAGAAAGAAAGAAAGAAAGAAAGAAATTAAAAAGAAAGAAAGAAAGAAAGAAAAAAGAAAGAAAGAAAGAAAAAAGAAAGAAGGAAAATAAGAAGGAAAGAAGAAAGAAAGAAAGAAAGCACGTAGGAAAGAAAGAAAGAAAGAAAAAAGAAAGAAATTAAGAACGTAGGAAAGAAAGAAAGAAAGAAAAAAGAAAGAAAGAAAGAAAAAAGAAAGAAACAAACTAAAAGAAAGAAAAAAAGAAAGAAAAAAGAAAGAAAGAAAGAAAGAAAGAAAGAAAGAAAGAAAGAAAAAAGAAAGAAAGAAAGAAAGAAAGAAAGAAAAAAGAAAGAAAGAAAGAAAGAAAGAAAGAAAGAAAAAAAGAAAGAAGGAAAGAAAGAAAGAAGAAAGAAAGAAAGAAAGAAAGAACGTAGGAAAGAAAGAAAGAAAGAAAGAAAGAAAGAAAGAAAGAAAGAAAGAAAGAAAGAAAAAAGTAAGAAAGAAAGAAAGAACGTAGGAAAGAAAGAAAGAAAGAAAGAAAGAAAACAGAAAGAAAGAAAGAAAGAAAGAAAGAAAAAAGAAAGAAAGAAAGAAAGAAATTAAAAAGAAAGAAAGAAAGAAAGAAAGAAAGAAAGAAAGAAAGAAAGAAAGAAAAAAGAAAGAAAGAAAGAAAGAAAGAAGGAAAAAAGAAAAAAGAAAGAAAGAAAGAAAGAAAGAAAGAAAGAAAGAAAGAAATTAAAAAGAAAGAAAGGAAGAAAAAAGAAGAAAGAAACAACGTAGGAAAGAAAGAAAGAAAGAAATTAAAAAGAATGAAAGAAAGAAAGAAAACAGAAAGAAAGAAAGAAAGAAAAAAGAAAGAAAGAACGTAGGAAAGAAAGAAATAAAGAAAGAAAGAAAGAAAGAAAGAAAGAAAGAAAAAGGAAGAAAGAAAGAAAGAAAGAAGAAAGAAAGAAAGAAAGAACGTAGGAAAGAAAGAAAGAAAGAAAGAAAGAAAGAAAGAAAGAAAGAAAGAAAGAAAGAAAGAAAAAAGAAAGAAAGAAATTAAAAAGAAAGAAAGAAAGAAAAAAGAAAGAAAAAAGAAAAAGAAAGAAATAAAAAAGAAAGAAAGAAAGAACGTTGTAAAGAAAGAAAGAAAGAAAGAAATTAAAAAGAAAGAAAGACAGAAAGAAAGAAAGAAAAAGGAAAGAAAGAAAGAAAGAAATAAGAAAGAAAGAAAGAACGTAGGAAAGAAA
>JAVLUU010000753.1:77500-82500 GCA_032206185.1 Columba guinea
AGAAAGAAAGAAAGAAAGAAATAAAAAGGAAGAAAGAAAGAAAGAAGAAAGAAAGAAAGAAAGAACGTAGGAAAGAAAGAAAGAAAGAAAGATAGAAAGAAAGAAAGAAAGAAAGAAATTAAAAAGAAAGAAAGAAAGAAAGAAAAAAGAAAGAAAGAAATTAAAAAGAAAGAAAGAAAGAAAAAAGAAAGAAAGAAAGAAAGCAAAAAGAAAAAGAAAGAAAGAAAAAAGAAAGAAAGAAAGAACGTCGTAAAGAAAGAAAGAAAGAAAGAAATTAAAAAGAAAGAAAGAAAGAAAGAAAGAAAGAAAGAAAGAAAGAAAGAAAAAAGAAAGAAAGAAAGAAAGAAAGAAAGAAAGAAAAAAGAAAGAAAGAAAGAAAGAAAGAAAGAAAGAAATTAAAAAGAAAGAAAGGAAGAAAAAAGAAGAAAGAAAGAACGTAGGAAAGAAAGAAAGAAAGTAAGAAATTAAAAAGATTGAAAGAAAGAAAGAAAACAGAAAGAAAGAAAAAAGAAAGAAAGAACGTAGGAAAGAAAGAAATAAAGAAAGAAAGAAAGAAAGAAAGAAAAAGGAAGAAAGAAAGAAAGAAAGAAGAAAGAAAGAAAGAAAGAACGTAGGAAAGAAAGAAAGAAAGAAAGAAAGAAAGAAAAAAGAAAGAAAGAAATTAAAAAGAAAGAAAGAAAGAAAAAAGAAAGAAAAAAGAAAAAGAAAGAAATAAAAAAGTAAGAAAGAAAGAACGTCGTAAAGAAAGAAAGAAAGAAAGAAATTAAAAAAAAAGAAAGACAGAAAGAAAGAAAGAAAAAGGAAAGAAAGAAAGAAAGAAATAAGAAAGAAAGAAAGAACGTCGTAAAGAAAGAAAGAAAGAAAGAAAGAAAGAAAGAAGAAAGAAAGAAAAAGGAAAGAAAGAAAGAAAGAAAAAAGAAAGAAAGAAAGAAAGAAAGAAAGAAAGAAAGAAAGAAAGAAAGAAAGAAAAAAGAAAGAAAGAAATTAAAAAGAAAGAAAGAAAAAAAAGAAGAAAGAAAGAAAGAACGTAGGAAAGAAAGAAAGAAAAAAGAAAGAAAGAAAGAAAGAAAGAAGAAAGAAAGAAAGAACGTAGGAAATAAAGAAAGAAAGAAAAAAGAAAGAAAGAAAGAAAGAAAGAACGTAGGAAAGAAAGAAATTAAAATGAAAGAAAAAAGAAAGAAAGAAATTAAAAAGAAAGAAAGAAAGAAAGAAGAAGAAAGAAAGAAAGAAAGAACGTAGATAAGAAAGAAAGAAAGAAAAAAGAAAGAAAGAAAGAAAAAAGAAAGAAAGAAAGAACGTAGGAAAGAAAGAAATTAGAAAGAAAGAAAGAGAGAAATTAAAAAGAAAGAAAGAAAGAAAGAAGAAGAAAGAAAGAAAGAAAGAACATAGGAAAGAAAGAAAGAAAGAAAAAAGAAAGAAAGAAAGAAAGAAAGAGATAAAGAAAGAAAAAAGAAAGAAGAAAGAAAGAAAGAAAGAACGTGGGAAAGAAAGAAAGAAAGAAAGAAAGATAGAAAGAAAGAAAGAAAGAAATTAAAAAGAAAGAAAGAAAGAAAGAAAAAAGAAAGAAAGAAATTAAAAAGAAATAAAGAAAGAAAGAATGAAAAAAGAAAGAAAGAAAGAAATTAAAGAAAGAAAGAAAGAAAAAAGAAACAAAGAAAGAAAGAAGAAAGAAAGAAAGAAAGAAAGAAAAAAGAAAGAAAGAAAGAACGTAGGAAAGAAAGAAAGAAAGAAAGAAATTAAAAAGAAAGAAAGAAAGAAAAAGAAAGAAAGAAAGAAAGAAAGAAAGAAAGAAAGAAAGAAAGAAAGAAAGAAAGAAAAAAGAAAGAAAGAAAGAAAAAAGAAAGAAAAAAGAAAGAAAAAAGAAAGAAAGAAAGAAAGAACGTAGGAAAGAAAGAAAGAAAGAAAGTAAGAAACAAAGATAGAAAGAAAGAAAGAAAGAAAGAAAAAAGAAAGAAAGAAAGAAAGAAAGAAAGAAAGAAAGAAAGAAAAAAGAAAGAAAGAAAGAACGTAAGAAAGAAAGAAAGAAAGAAAGAAATTAAAAAGAAAGAAAGAAAGAAAGAAAGAAAGAAAAAAGAAAGAAAGAAAGAAAGAAATTAAAAAGAAAGAAAGAAAGAAAGGAAGAAAGAAAGAAAGAAAGAAAGAAAGAAAGAAAGAAAGAAAGAAAAAAGAAAGAAAGAGAGAAAGAAAGAAAGAAAAAAGAAAGAAAGAAAGAAAGAAAGAAAGAAAGAAAGCAAGCACGTAGGAAAGAAATAAAGAAAGAAAAAAGAAAGAAAGAAAGAACGTAGGAAAGAAAGAAAGAAAGAAAGAAAGAAAAAAGAAAGAAACAAACTAAAAGAAAGAAAAAAAGAAAGAAAAAAGAAAGAAAGAAAGAAAGAAAGAAAGAAAAAAGAAAGAAAGAAAGAAAGAAAAAAGAAAGAAAGAAATTAAAATAAAGAAAGAAAGAAAGAAAGAAAAAAGAAAGAAAGAAAGAATGAAAGAAAGAAAGAAAGAAATTAAAATAAAGAAAGAAAGAAAGAAAAAAGAAAGAAAGAAAGAAAGAAAAATGAAAGAAAGAAAGAAAGAAAGAAAAAAGAAAGAAAGAAAGAAAGAAAGAACGTAGGAAAGAAAGAAAAAAGAAAGAAAGAAAGAAAGAAAGAAAGAAAGAAAGAAAGAAAGAAAGAAAAAAGAAAGAAAGAAATTAAAAAGAAAGAAAGAAAGAAAAAAGAAAGAAAAAAGAAAAAGAAAGAAATAAAAAAGAAAGAAAGAAAGAACGTCGTAAAGAAAGAAAGAAAGAAAGAAATTAAAAAGAAAGAAAGACAGAAAGAAAGAAAGAAAAAGGAAAGAAAGAAAGAAATAAGAAAGAAAGAAAGAACGTAGGAAAGAAAGAAAGAAAGAAAGAAAGAAAGAAAGAAGAAAGAAAGAAAAAGGAAAGAAAGAAAGAAAGAAAAAAGAAAGAAAGAAAGAAAAAAAGAAAGAAAAAAGAAAGAAAGTAACTAAAAGAAAGAAAGAAAGAAAGAAAAAAGAAAGAAAGAAAGAAAGAGAGAAAGAAAGAAAGAAAGAAAGAAAGAAAAAAGAAAGAAATTAAAAAGAAAGAAAGAAAAAAAAGAAGAAAGAAAGAAAGAAAGAACGTAGGAAAGAAAGAAAGAAAAAAGAAAGAAAGAAAGAAAGAAAGAAGAAAGAAAGAAAGAAAGAACGTAGGAAAGAAAGAAAGAAAGAAAAAAGAAAGAAAGAAAGAAAGAAAGAAAGAACGTAGGAAAGAAAGAAATTAAAAAGAAAGAAAAAAGAAAGAAAGAAATTAAAAAGAAAGAAAGAAAGAAAGAAGAAGAAAGAAAGAAAGAAAGAACGTAGATAAGAAAGAAAGAAAGAAAAAAGAAAGAAAGAAAGAACGTAGGAAAGAAAGAAATTAGAAAGAAAGAAAGAAAGAAAGAAATTAAAAAGAAAGAAAGAAAGAAAGAAGAAGAAAGAAAGAAAGAAAGAACGTAGGAAAGAAAGAAAGAAAGAAAAAAGAAAGAAAGAAAGAAAGAAAGAGAGAAAGCAAGAAAAAAGAAAAAAGAAAGAAAGAAAGAAAGAACGTGGGAAAGAAAGAAAGAAAGAAAGAAAGATAGAAAGAAAGAAAGAAAAAAGAAAGAAAGAAATTAAAAAGAAATAAAGAAAGAAAGAATGAAAAAAGAAAGAAAGAAAGAAAGAAAGAAAGAAAGAAAGAAATTAAAATAAAGAAAGAAAGAAAGAAAAAAGAAAGAAAAAAAGAAAGAAAAAAGAAAGAAAGAAAGAAAGAAAGAAAAAAGAAAGAAAGAAAGAACGTAGGAAAGAAAGAAAGAAATTAAAAAGAAAGAAAGAAAGAAAAAGAAAGAAAGAAAGAAAGAAAGAAAGAAAGAAAGAAAGAAAGAAAGAAAGAAAAATGAAAGAAAGAAAGAAAAAAGAAAGAAAGAAAGAAAGAAAAAAGAAAGAAAGAAAGAAAGAACGTAGGAAAGAAAGACAGAAAGAAAGTAAGAAACAAAGATAGAAAGAAAGAAAGAAAGAAAGAAATTAAAAAGGAAGAAAGAAAAAAAAAGAAGAAAGAAAGAAAGAAATAAGAACGTAGGAAAGAAAGAAAGAAAAAAGAAAGAAAGAAAGAAAGAAAGAAAAGTAAGAAAGAAAGAACATAGGAAAAAAGAAAGAAAGAAAGAAATTAAAAAGAAAGAAAGAAAGAAAGAAAGAAAGAAAGATAAAAGAAAGAAAGAAAGAAAAAAAGAAAGAAGGAAATAAAGAAAGAAGAAAGAAAGAAAGAAAGAAAGAACGTAGGAAAGAAAGAAAGAAAGAAAGAAATAAAAAAGAAGGAAAGAAAGAACGTAGGAAAGAAAGAAAGAAAGAAAGAAAGAAAGAAAGAAATTAAAAAGAAAGAAAGAAAGAAAGAAAAAAGAAAGAAAGAAAGAAAAAAGAAAGAAGGAAAATAAGAAGGAAAGAAGAAAGAAAGAAAGAAAGCACGTAGGAAAGAAAGAAAGAAAGAAAAAAGAAAGAAATTAAGAACGTAGGAAAGAAAGAAAGAAAGAAAAAAGAAAGAAAGAAAGAAAAAAGAAAGAAACAAACTAAAAGAAAGAAAAAAAGAAAGAAAAAAGAAAGAAAGAAAGAAAGAAAGAAAGAAAGAAAGAAAGAAAAAAGAAAGAAAGAAAGAAAGAAAGAAAAAAGAAAGAAAGAAAGAAAGAAAGAAAGAAAGAAAAAAAGAAAGAAGGAAAGAAAGAAAGAAGAAAGAAAGAAAGAAAGAAAGAACGTAGGAAAGAAAGAAAGAAAGAAAGAAAGAAAGAAAGAAAGAAAGAAAGAAAGAAAAAAGTAAGAAAGAAAGAAAGAACGTAGGAAAGAAAGAAAGAAAGAAAGAAAGAAAACAGAAAGAAAGAAAGAAAGAAAGAAAGAAAGAAAAAAGAAAGAAAGAAAGAAAGAAATTAAAAAGAAAGAAAGAAAGAAAGAAAGAAAGAAAGAAAGAAAGAAAGAAAAAAGAAAGAAAGAAAGAAAGAAAGAAGGAAAAAAGAAAAAAGAAAGAAAGAAAG
>JAVLUU010000753.1:95000-100000 GCA_032206185.1 Columba guinea
AGAAAGAAAAAAGAAAGAAAAAAGAAAGAAAAAAGAAAGAAAGAAAGAAAGAACGTAGGAAAGAAAGAAAGAAAGAAAGTAAGAAACAAAGATAGAAAGAAAGAAAGAAAGAAAGAAATTAAAAAGAAAGAAAGAAAAAAAAAGAAGAAAGAAAGAAAGAAATAAGAACGTAGGAAAGAAAGAAAGAAAAAAGAAAGAAAGAAAGAAAGAAAGAAAAGTAAGAAAGAAAGAACATAGGAAAAAAGAAAGAAAGAAAGAAATTAAAAAGAAAGAAAGAAAGAAAGAAAGAAAAAAGAAAGAAAGAAAGAAAAAAAGAAAGAAGGAAATAAAGAAAGAAGAAAGAAAGAAAGAAAGAAAGAACGTAGGAAAGAAAGAAAGAAAGAAAGAAATAAAAATAAGGAAAGAAAGAACGTAGGAAAGAAAGAAAGAAAGAAAGAAAGAAATTAAAAAGAAAGAAAGAAACAAAGAAAGAAAAAGGAAAGAAAGAAAGAAAAAAGAAAGAAGGAAAGAAAGAAAGAAAGAAGAAAGAAAGAGAAAGAAAGAACGTAGGAAAGAAAGAAAGAAAGAAAGAAAGCACGTAGGAAAGAAATAAAGAAAGAAAAAAGAAAGAAAGAAAGAACGTAGGAAAGAAAGAAAGAAAGAAAAAAGAAAGAAAGAAAGAAAGAAAAAAGAAAGAAACAAACTAAAAGAAAGAAAAAAAGAAAGAAAAAAGAAAGAAAGAAAGAAAGAAAGAAAGAAAAAAGAAAGAAAGAAAGAAAGAAAAAAGAAAGAAAGAAATTAAAATAAAGAAAGAAAGAAAGAAAGAGAAAAGAAAGAAAGAAAGAATGAAAGAAAGAAAGAAAGAAATTAAAATAAAGAAAGAAAGAAAGAAAAAAGAAAGAAAGAAAGAAAGAAAAATGAAAGAAAGAAAGAAAGAAAGAAAAAAGAAAGAAAGAAAGAAAGAAAGAACGTAGGAAAGAAAGAAAAAAGAAAGAAAGAAAGAAAGAAAGAAAAAAGAAAGAAAGAACGTAGGAAAGAAAGAAAAAAGAAAGAAACAAACTAAAAGAAAGAAAAAAAGAAAGAAAAAAGAAAGGAAGAAAGAAAGAAAGAAAGAAAAAAGAAAGAAAGAAAGAAAGAAAGAAAGAAAAAAGAAAGAAAGAAAGAAAAAAGAAAGAAAGAAATTAAAATAAAGAAAGAAAGAAAGAAAGAAAAAAGAAAGAAAGAAAGAAAGAAAGAAAGAAAGAAAGAAAGAAAGAAATGAAAAAGAAAGAAAGAAAAAAAAAGAAAGAAAGAACGTAGGAAAGAAAGAACGTAGGAAAGAAAGAAAGAAAGAAAGAAAGAAAGAAAGAAAGAAAGAAAGAAAGAAAAAAGAAAGAAAGAACGTAGGAAAGAAAGAAATAAAGAAAGAAAGAAAGGAAGAAAGAAAGAAAGAAAGGAAAAGGAAGAAAGAAAGAAAGAAAGAAGAAAGAAAGAAAGAAATTAAAAAGAAAGAAAGAAAGAAAGATAGAAAGAAAGAAAGAAAGAAAGAAATTAAAAAGAAAGAAAGAATGAAAAAAGAAAGAAAGAAAGAAAGCAAAAAGAAAAAGAAAGAAAGAAAAAAGAAAGAAAGAAAGTACGTCGTAAAGAAAGAAAGAAAGAAAGAAATTAAAAAGAAAGAAAGACAGAAAGAAAGAAAGAAAAAAAGAAAGAAAGAAAGAAAGAAATTAAAAAGAAAGAAAGGAAGAAAAAAGAAGAAAGAACGTAGGAAAGAAAGAAAGAAAGAAAGATAGAAAGAAAGAAAGAAAGAAAGAAATTAAAAAGAAAGAAAGAAAGAAAGAAAAAAGAAAGAAAGAAATTAAAAAGAAAGAAAGAATGAAAAAAGAAAGAAAGAAAGAAAGCAAAAAGAAAAAGAAAGAAAGAAAAAAGATAGAAAGAAAGTACGTCGTAAAGAAAGAAAGAAAGAAAGAAATTAAAAAGAGAGAAAGACAGAAAGAAAGAAAGAAAAAGGAAAGAAAGAAAGAAAGAAATAACAAAGAAAGAAAGAACGTAGGAAAGAAAGAAAGAAAGAAAGAAATTAAAAAGAAAGAAAGAAAGAAAGAAAGAAAGAAAAAAGAAAGAAAGAAAGAAAAAAAGAAAGAAGGAAAGAAAGAAAGAAAAAAGAAAGAAAGAAAGAAAGAAAGAACGTAGGAAAGAAAGAAAGAAAGAAAGAAAGAAAGAAAGAAAGAAAGAAAAAAGAAAGAAAGAAAGAACGTAGGAAAGAAAGAAAGAAAGAAAGAAAACAGAAAGAAAGAAAGAAAGAAAGAAATTAAAAAGAAAGAAAGAAAGAAAGAAAAAAGAAAGAAAGAAAGAAAGAAAGAAAGAAAGAAAGAAAGAAAGAAAGAAATTAAAAAGAAAGAAAGGAAGAAAAAAGAAGAAAGAAAGAACGTAGGAAAGAAAGAAAGAAAGAAAGATAGAAAGAAAGAAAGAAAGAAAGAAATTAAAAAGAAAGGAAGAAAGAAAGAAAAAAGAAAGAAAGAAATTTAAAAAAAGAAAGAAAAAAAAAGAAAGAAAGAAAGAAAGCAAAAAGAAAAAGAAAGAAAGAAAAAAGAAAGAAAGAAAGAACGTCGTAAAGAAAGAAAGAAAGAAAGAAATTAAAAAGAAAGAAAGACAGAAAGAAAGAAAGAAAGAAAGAAAGAAAGAAAGAAAGAAAGAAAAGTAAGAAATAAAGAACGTAGGAAAAAAGAAAGAAAGAAAGAACGTAGGAAAGAAAGAAAGAAAGAAAGAAAGAAAGAAAGAAAGAAAGAAAGAAAGAAAAAAGAAAGAAAGAAAGAAAGAACGTAGGAAAGAAAGAAAGAAAGAAAGAAAGAAAACAGAAAGAAAGAAAGAAAGAAAGAAAGAAAAAAGAAAGAAAGAAAGAAAGAAAGAAATTAAAAAGAAAGAAAGAAAGAAAGAAAGAGAGAAAGAAAGAAAAAAGAAAGAAAGAAAGAAAGAAAGAAAGAAAAAAGAAAGAAAGAAAGAAAGAAAGAAAGAAAGAAAGAAAGAAAAAGAAAGAAATTAAAAAGAAAGAAAGGAAGAAAAAAGAAGAAAGAAAGAACGTAGGAAAGAAAGAAAGAAAGAAAGAAATTAAAAAGAATGAAAGAAAGAAAGAAAACAGAAAGAAAGAAAAAAGAAAGTAAGAACGTAGGAAAGAAAGAAATAAAGAAAGAAAGAAAGAAAGAAAGGAAAAGGAAGAAAGAAAGAAAGAAAGAAGAAAGAAAGAAAGAAAGAACGTAGGAAAGAAAGAAAGAAAGAAAGAACGTAGGAAAGAAAGAAAGAAAGAAAGAAAGAAAGAAAGAAAGAAAGAAAGAAAGAAAGAAAGAAAAAAGAAAGAAAGAAATTAAAAAGAAAGAAAGAAAGAAAAAAGAAAGAAAAAAGAAAAAGAAAGAAATAAAAAAGAAAGAAAGAAAGAACGTCATAAAGAAAGAAAGAAAGAAAGAAATTAAAAAGAAAGAAAGACAGAAAGAAAGAAAGAAAAAGGAAAGAAAGAAAGAAAGAAATAAGAAAGAAAGAAAGAACGTAGGAAAGAAAGAAAGAAAGAAAGAAAGAAAGAAAGAAGAAAGAAAGAAAAAGGAAAGAAAGAAAGAAAGAAAAAAGAAAGAAAGAAAGAAAAAAAGAAAGAAAAAAGAAAGAAAGTAACTAAAAGAAAGAAAGAAAGAAAGAAAAAAGAAAGAAAGAAAGAAAGAGAGAAAGAAAGAAAGAAAGAAAGAAAGAAAAAAGAAAGAAAGAAATTAAAAAGAAAGAAAGAAAAAAAAGAAGAAAGAAAGAAAGAAAGAATGTAGGAAAGAAAGAAAGAAAAAAGAAAGAAAGAAAGAAAGAAAGAAAGAAGAAAGAAAGAAAGAAAGAACGTAGGAAAGAAAGAAAGAAAGAAAAAAGAAAGAAAGAAAGAAAGAAAGAAAGAACGTAGGAAAGCAAGAAATTAAAAAGAAAGAAAAAAGAAAGAAAGAAATTAAAAAGAAAGAAAGAAAGAAGAAGAAAGAAAGAAAGAAAGAACGTAGATAAGAAAGAAAGAAAGAAAAAAGAAAGAAAGAAAGAAAAAAGAAAGAAAGAAAGAACGTAGGAAAGAAAGAAATTAGAAAGAAAGAAAGAAAGAAAGAAATTAAAAAGAAAGAAAGAAAGAAGAAAGAAAGAAAGAAAGAAAGAGAGAAAGAAAGAAAAAAGAAAGAAGAAAGAAAGAAAGAAAGAACGTGGGAAAGAAAGAAAGAAAGAAAGATAGAAAGGAAGAAAGAAAGAAATTAAAAAGAAAGAAAGAAAGAAAGAAAAAAGAAAGAAAGAAATTAAAGAAAGAAAGAAAGAAAAAAGAAAGAAAGAAAGAAAGAAAAAAGAAAGAAAGAAAGAAAGAAAAAAGAAAGAAAGAAAGAACGTAGGAAAGAAAGAAAGAAAGAAAGAAATTAAAAAGAAAGAAAGAAAGAAAAAGAAAGAAAGAAAGAAAGAAAGAAAGAAAGAAAGAAAGAAAGAAAGAAAGAAAGAAAAAAGAAAGATAGAAAGAAAAAGGAAAGAAAGAAAGAAAGAAAAAAGAAAGAAAGAAAGAAAGAACATAGGAAAGAAAGAAAGAAAGAAAGAAAGAAAACAGAAAGAAAGAAAGAAAGAAAGAAAGAAAGAAAGAAAAAAGAAAGAAAGAAAGAAAGAAATTAAAAAGAAAGAAAGAAAGAAAGAAAGAAAGAAAGAAAGAAAAAAGAAGGAAAGAAAGAAAGAAAGAAAGAAAAAAGAAAGAAAGAAAGAAAGAAAGAAAGAAAGAAAGAAAGAAAGAAAGAAAGAAATTAAAAAGAAAGAAAGGAAGAAAAAAGAAGAAAGAAAGAACGTAGGAAAGAAAGAAAGAAAGAAAGAAATTAAAAAGAATGAAAGAAAGAAAGAAAACAGAAAGAAATAAAAAAGAAAGTAAGAACGTAGGAAAGAAAGAAATAAAGAAAGAAAGAAAGAAAGAAAGGAAAAGGAAGAAAGAAAGAAAGAAAGAAGAAAGAAAGAAAGAAAGAACGTAGGAAAGAAAGAAAGAAAGAAAGAAAGAAAGAAAGAAAGAAAAAAGAAAG
>JAVLUU010000753.1:117500-120000 GCA_032206185.1 Columba guinea
GAAAGAAAGAAAAAAGAAAGAAAGAAAGAAAGAAATTAAAAAGAAAGAAAGAAAGAAAGAAAGAAAGAAAGAAAGAAAGAAAGAAAGAAAAAAGAAAGAAAGAAAGAAAGAAAGAAAGAAAAAAGAAAGAAAGAAAGAAAGAAAGAAAGAAAAAAAGAAAGAAGGAAAGAAAGAAAGAAGAAAGAAAGAAAGAAAGAAAGAACGTAGGAAAGAAAGAAAGAAAGAAAGAAAGAAAGAAAGAAAGAAAGAAAGAAAGAAAAAAGAAAGAAAGAAAGAAAGAACGTAGGAAAGAAAGAAAGAAAGAAAGAAAGAAAGAAAACAGAAAGAAAGAAAGAAAGAAAGAAAGAAAAAAGAAAGAAAGAAAGAAAGAAAGAAATTAAAAAGAAAGAAAGAAAGAAAGAAAGAGAGAAAGAAAGAAAAAAGAAAGAAAGAAAGAAAGAAAGAAAGAAAAAAGAAAGAAAGAAAGAAAGAAAGAAAGAAAGAAAGAAAGAAAAAGAAAGAAATTAAAAAGAAAGAAAGGAAGAAAAAAGAAGAAAGAAAGAACGTAGGAAAGAAAGAAAGAAAGAAAGAAATTAAAAAGAATGAAAGAAAGAAAGAAAACAGAAAGAAAGAAAAAAGAAAGTAAGAACGTAGGAAAGAAAGAAATAAAGAAAGAAAGAAAGAAAGGAAAAGGAAGAAAGAAAGAAAGAAAGAAGAAAGAAAGAAAGAAAGAACGTAGGAAAGAAAGAAAGAAAGAAAGAACGTAGGAAAGAAAGAAAGAAAGAAAGAAAGAAAGAAAGAAAGAAAGAAAGAAAGAAAGAAAGAAAGAAAGAAAAAAGAAAGAAAGAAATTAAAAAGAAAGAAAGAAAGAAAAAAGAAAGAAAAAAGAAAAAGAAAGAAATAAAAAAGAAAGAAAGAAAGAACGTCGTAAAGAAAGAAAGAAAGAAAGAAATTAAAAAGAAAGAAAGACAGAAAGAAAGAAAGAAAAAGGAAAGAAAGAAAGAAAGAAATAAGAAAGAAAGAAAGAACGTAGGAAAGAAAGAAAGAAAGAAAGAAAGAAAGAAAGAAGAAAGAAAGAAAAAGGAAAGAAAGAAAGAAAGAAAAAAGAAAGAAAGAAAGAAAAAAAGAAAGAAAAAAGAAAGAAAGTAACTAAAAGAAAGAAAGAAAGAAAGAAAAAAGAAAGAAAGAAAGAAAGAGAGAAAGAAAGAAAGAAAGAAAGAAAGAAAAAAGAAAGAAAGAAATTAAAAAGAAAGAAAGAAAAAAAAGAAGAAAGAAAGAAAGAAAGAATGTAGGAAAGAAAGAAAGAAAAAAGAAAGAAAGAAAGAAAGAAAGAAAGAAGAAAGAAAGAAAGAAAGAACGTAGGAAAGAAAGAAAGAAAGAAAAAAGAAAGAAAGAAAGAAAGAAAGAAAGAACGTAGGAAAGCAAGAAATTAAAAAGAAAGAAAAAAGAAAGAAAGAAATTAAAAAGAAAGAAAGAAAGAAGAAGAAAGAAAGAAAGAAAGAACGTAGATAAGAAAGAAAGAAAGAAAAAAGAAAGAAAGAAAGAAAAAAGAAAGAAAGAAAGAACGTAGGAAAGAAAGAAATTAGAAAGAAAGAAAGGAAGAAAGAAATTAAAAAGAAAGAAAGAAAGAAGAAAGAAAGAAAGAAAGAAAGAGAGAAAGAAAGAAAAAAGAAAGAAGAAAGAAAGAAAGAAAGAACGTGGGAAAGAAAGAAAGAAAGAAAGATAGAAAGGAAGAAAGAAAGAAATTAAAAAGAAAGAAAGAAAGAAAGAAAAAAGAAAGAAAGAAATTAAAGAAAGAAAGAAAGAAAAAAGAAAGAAAGAAAGAAAGAAAAAAGAAAGAAAGAAAGAAAGAAAAAAGAAAGAAAGAAAGAACGTAGGAAAGAAAGAAAGAAAGAAAGAAATTAAAAAGAAAGAAAGAAAGAAAAAGAAAGAAAGAAAGAAAGAAAGAAAGAAAGAAAGAAAGAAAGAAAGAAAGAAAGAAAAAAGAAAGATAGAAAGAAAAAGGAAAGAAAGAAAGAAAGAAAAAAGAAAGAAAGAAAGAAAGAACATAGGAAAGAAAGAAAGAAAGAAAGAAAACAGAAAGAAAGAAAGAAAGAAAGAAAGAAAGAAAGAAAAAAGAAAGAAAGAAAGAAAGAAATTAAAAAGAAAGAAAGAAAGAAAGAAAGAAAGAAAGAAAGAAAAAAGAAGGAAAGAAAGAAAGAAAGAAAGAAAAAAGAAAGAAAGAAAGAAAGAAAGAAAGAAAGAAAGAAAGAAAGAAAGAAATTAAAAAGAAAGAAAGGAAGAAAAAAGAAGAAAGAAAGAACGTAGGAAAGAAAGAAAGAAAGAAAGAAATTAAAAAGAATGAAAGAAAGAAAGAAAACAGAAAGAAATAAAAAAGAAAGTAAGAACGTAGGAAAGAAAGAAATAAAGAAAGAAAGAAAGAAAGAAAGGAAAAGGAAGAAAGAAAGAAAGAAAGAAGAAAGAAAGAAAGAAAGAACGTAGGAAAGAAAGAAAGAAAGAAAGAAAGAAAGAAAGAAAGAAA
>JAVLUU010000753.1:132500-137500 GCA_032206185.1 Columba guinea
AAAAGAAGAAAGAAAGAACGTAGGAAAGAAAGAAAGAAAGAAAGAAATTAAAAAGAATGAAAGAAAGAAAGAAAACAGAAAGAAAGAAAGAAAAAAGAAAGAAAGAACGTAGGAAAGAAAGAAATAAAGAAAGAAAGAAAGAAAGAAAGAAAAAGGAAGAAAGAAAGAAAGAAAGAAGAAAGAAAGAAAGAAAGAACGTAGGAAAGAAAGAAAGAAAGAAAGAAAGAAAGAAAAAAGAAAGAAAGAAATTAAAAAGAAAGAAAGAAAGAAAAAAGAAAGAAAAAAGAAAAAGAAAGAAATAAAAAAGAAAGAAAGAAAGAACGTCGTAAAGAAAGAAAGAAAGAAAGAAATTAAAAAGAAAGAAAGACAGAAAGAAAGAAAGAAAAAGGAAAGAAAGAAAGAAAGAAATAAGAAAGAAAGAAAGAACGTAGGAAAGAAAGAAAGAAAGAAAGAAAGAAAGAAGAAAGAAAGAAAAAGGAAAGAAAGAAAGAAAGAAAAAAGAAAGAAAGAAAGAAAAAAAGAAAGAAAAAAGAAAGAAAGTAACTAAAAGAAAGAAAGAAAGAAAGAAAAAAGAAAGAAAGAAAGAAAGAGAGAAATAAAGAAAGAAAGAAAGAAAGAAAAAAGAAAGAAAGAAATTAAAAAGAAAGAAAGAAAAAAAAGAAGAAAGAAAGAAAGAAAGAACGTAGGAAAGAAAGAAAGAAAAAAGAAAGAAAGAAAGAAAGAAAGAAGAAAGAAAGAAAGAAAGAACGTAGGAAAGAAAGAAAGAAAGAAAAAAGAAAGAAAGAAAGAAAGAAAGAAAGAACGTAGGAAAGAAAGAAATTAAAAAGAAAGAAAAAAGAAAGAAAGAAATTAAAAAGAAAGAAAGAATGAAAAAAGAAAGAAAGAAAGAAAGCAAAAAGAAAAAGAAAGAAAGAAAAAAGAAAGAAAGAAAGTACGTCGTAAAGAAAGAAAGAAAGAAAGAAATTAAAAAGAAAGAAAGACAGAAAGAAAGAAAGAAAAAGGAAAGAAAGAAAGAAAGAAATAACAAAGAAAGAAAGAACGTAGGAAAGAAAGAAAGAAAGAAAGAAATTAAAAAGAAAGTAAGAAAGAAAGAAAGAAAGAAAAAAGAAAGAAAGAAAGAAAAAAAGAAAGAAGGAAAGAAAGAAAGAAAGAAGAAAGAAAGAAAGAAAGAAAGAACGTAGGAAAGAAAGAAAGAAAGAAAGAAAGAAAGAAAGAAAGAAAAAAGAAAGAAAGAAAGAACGTAGGAAAGAAAGAAAGAAAGAAAGAAAACAGAACGAAAGAAAGAAAGAAAGAAATTAAAAAGAAAGAAAGAAAGAAAGAAAAAAGAAAGAAAGAAAGAAAGAAAGAAAGAAAGAAAGAAAGAAAGAAAGAAAGAAAGAAATTAAAAAGAAAGAAAGGAAGAAAAAAGAAGAAAGAAAGAACGTAGGAAAGAAAGAAAGAAAGAAAGATAGAAAGAAAGAAAGAAAGAAAGAAATTAAAAAGAAAGAAAGAAAGAAAGAAAAAAGAAAGAAAGAAATTAAAAAGAAAGAAAGAAAAAAAAAGAAAGAAAGAAAGAAAGCAAAAAGAAAAAGAAAGAAAGAAAAAAGAAAGAAAGAAAGAACGTCGTAAAGAAAGAAAGAAAGAAAGAAATTAAAAAGAAAGAAAGACAGAAAGAAAGAAAGAAAGAAAGAAAGAAAGAAAGAAAGAAAGAAAGAAAAGTAAGAAATAAAGAACGTAGGAAAAAAGAAAGAAAGAAAGAAATTAAAAAGAAAGAAAGAAAGAAAGAAAGAAAGAAAAAAGAAAGAAAGAAAGAAAAAAAGAAAGAAGGAAAGAAAGAAAACAGAAAGAAAGAAAGAAAGAAAGAAAGAAAAAAGAAAGAAAGAACGTAGGAAAGAAAGAAATAAAGAAAGAAAGAAAGAAAGAAAGAAAGAAAAAAGAAAGAAAGAAAGAAAGAAGAAAGAAAGAAAGAAAGAACGTAGGAAAGAAAGAAAGAAAGAAAGAAAGAAAACAGAAAGAAAGAAAGAAAGAAAGAAAGAAAGAAAGAAAAAAGAAAGAAAGAAAGAAAGAAATTAAAAAGAAAGAAAGAAAGAAAGAAAGAAAGAAAGAATGAAAGAAAAAAGAAAGAAAGAAAGAAAGAAAGAAAGAAAAAAGAAAGAAAGAAAGAAAGAAAGAAAAAAGAAAGAAGGAAAGAAAGAAAGAAGAAAGAAAGAAAGAAAGAAAGAACGTAGGAAAGAAAGAAAGAAAGAAAGAAAGAAAGAAAGAAAGAAAGAAAGAAAAAAGAAAGAAAGAAAGAATGAACGTAGGAAAGAAAGAAAGAAAGAAAGAAAGAAAACAGAAAGAAAGAAAGAAAGAAAGAAAGAAAGAAAAAAGAAAGAAAGAAAGAAAGAAAGAAATTAAAAAGAAAGAAAGAAAGAAAGAAAGAGAGAAAGAAAGAAAAAAGAAAGAAAGAAAGAAAGAAAGAAAGAAAGAAAAAAGAAAGAAAGAAAGAAAGAAAGAAAGAAAGAAAGAAAGAAAGAAAGAAAGAAAGAAATGAAAAAGAAAGAAAGTAAGAAAAAAGAAGAAAGAAAGAACGTGGGAAAGAAAGAACGTAGGAAAGAAAGAAAGAAAGAAAGAAAGAAAGAAAGAAATTAAAAAGAATGAAAGAAAGAAAGAAAACAGAAAGAAAACAGAAAGAAAGAAAGAAAGAAAGAAAGAAAGAAAGAAAGAAAGAAAAAAGAAAGAAAGAACGTAGAAAAGAAAGAAATAAAGAAAGAAATAAAGAAAGAAAGAAAGAAAGAAAGAAAGAAAAAGGAAGAAAGAAAGGAAGAAGAAAGAAAGAAAGAAAGAACGTAGGAAAGAAAGAAAGAAAGAAAGATAGAAAGAAAGAAAGAAAGAAAGAAATTAAAAAGAAAGAAAGAAAGAAAGAAAAAAGAAAGAAAGAAATTAAAAAGAAAGAAAGAATGAAAAAAGAAAGAAAGAAAGAAAGCAAAAAGAAAAAGAAAGAAAGAAAAAAGAAAGAAAGAAAGAAAGAAAGAAAGAAAGAAAGAAATTAAAAAGAAAGACAGAAAGAAAGAAAGAAAAAGGAAAGAAAGAAAGAAAGAAATAACAAATAAAGAAAGAACGTAGGAAAGAAAGAAAGAAAGAAAGAAATTAAAAAGAAAGAAAGAAAGAAAGAAAGAAAAAAAAAGAAAGAAGGAAAAAAAGAAAGAAGGAAAGAAATAAAGAAAGAAGAAAGAAAGAAAGAAAGAAAGAACGTAGGAAAGAAAGAAAGAAAGAAAGAAAGAAAAATAAGGAAAGAAAGAACGTAGGAAAGAAAGAAAGAAAGAAAGAAATTAAAAAGAAAGAAAGAAAGAAAGAAAAAAGAAAGAAAGAAAGAAAAAAGAAAGAAGGAAAGAAAGAAAGAAAGAAGAAAGAAAGAGAAAGAAAGAACGTAGGAAAGAAAGAAAGAAAGAAAGAAAGAAAGAAAGAAAAAAGAAAGAAAGAAAGAACGTAGGAAAGAAAGAAAGAAAGAAAGAAATTAAAAAGAAAGAAAGAAAGAAAGAAATTAAAAAGAAAGAAAGAAAGAAAGAAAAAAGAAAGAAAGAAAGAAAGAAAGAAAGAGAAAGAAAGAAAGAAAGAAAGAAAGAAATTCAAAAGAAAGAAAGGAAGAAAAAAGAAGAAAGAAAGAACGTAGGAAAGAAAGAAAGAAAGAAAGATAGAAAGAAAGAAAGAAAGAAAGAAAGAAAGAAATTAAAAAGAAAGAAAGAAAGAAAGAAAAAAGAAAGAAAGAAATTAAAAAGAAAGAAAGAAAAAAAAAAAGAAAGAAAGAAAGCAAAAAGAAAAAGAAAGAAAGAAAAAAGTAAGAAAGAAAGAACGTCGTAAAGAAAGAAAGAAAGAAAGAAATTAAAAAGAAAGAAAGAAAGAAAGAAAGTAAGAAAAAAGAAAGAAAGAAAGAAAGAAAGAATAAAGAAAGAAAGAAAGAACGTAGGAAAGAAAGAAAGAAAGAAATTAAAAAGAAAGAAAGAAAGAAAGAAAGAAAGAAAGAAAAAAGAAAAAGAAAGAAAGAAAGAAAGAGAAAGAAATGAAAAAGAAAGAAAGTAAGAAAAAAGAAGAAAGAAAGAACGTAGGAAAGAAAGAACGTAGGAAAGAAAGAAACAAAGAAAGAAAGTAATTAAAAAGAATGAAAGAAAGAAAGAAAACAGAAAGAAAGAAAGAAAGAAAGAAAGAAAGAAAGAAAGAAAGAAAGAAAGAAAAAAGAAAGAAAGAACGTAGGAAAGAAAGAAATAAAGAAAGAAAGAAAGAAAGAAAGAAAGAAAAAAGAAAGAAAGAAAGAAAGAAAGAAAGAAAAAGGAAGAAAGAAAGAAAGAAAGAAGAAAGAAAGAAAGAAAGAACGTAGGAAAGAAAGAAAGAAAGAAAGATAGAAAGAAAGAAAGAAAGAAAGAAACTAAAAAGAAAGAAAAAAGAAAGAAAAAAGAAAGAAAGAAATTAAAAAGAAAGAAAGAAAGAAAAAAGAAAGAAAGAAAGAAAGAAAAAAGAAAAAGAAAGAAAGAAAAAAGAAAGAAAGAAAGAACGTCGTAAAGAAAGAAAGAAAGAAAGAAAGAAATTAAAAAGAAAGAAAGACAGAAAGAAAGAAACAAAATGGAAAGAAAGAAAGAAAGAAATAAGAAAGAAAGAAAGAACGTAGGAAAGAAAGAAAGAAAGAAAGAAAGAAAGAAGAAAGAAAGAAATTAAAAAGAAAGAAAGAAAGAAAAAAGAAAGAAAGAAAGAAAGAAAAAAGAGAGAAAGTAAGTAAAAGAAAGAAAGAAAGAAAGAAAAAAGAAAGAAAGAAAGAAAGAGAGAAAGAAAGAAAGAAAGAAAGAAAGAAAAAAGAAAGAAAGAAATTAAAAAGAAAGAAAGAAAAAAAAGAAGAAAGAAAGAAAGAAAGAAAGAACGTAGGAAAGAAAGAAAGAAAAAAGAAAGAAAGAAAGAAGAAAGAAAGAAAGAAAGAACGTAGGAAAGAAAGAAAGAAAGAAAAAAGAAAGAAAGAAAGAAAGAAAGAAAGAACGTAGGAAAGAAAGAAATTA
>JAVLUU010000753.1:140000-142500 GCA_032206185.1 Columba guinea
AAGAAAGAAAGAACATAGGAAAAAAGAAAGAAAGAAAGAAAGAAAGAAAGAAAGAAAGAAAAAAGAAAGAAAGAAAGAAAAGAAGAAAGAAGGAAATAAAGAAAGAAGAAAGGAAGAAAGAAAGAAAGAACGTAGGAAAGAAAGAAAGAAAGAAAGAAATAAAAATAAGGAAAGAAAGAAAGAAGGAAAGAAAGAAAGAAAGAAAGAAATTAAAAAGAAAGAAAGAAAGAAAGAAAAAAGAAAGAAAGAAAAAAGAAAGAAGGAAAGAAAGAAAGAAAGAAGAAAGAAAGAGAAAGAAAAAACGTAGGAAAGAAAGAAAGAAAGAAAGAAAGAAAAAAGAAAGAAAGAAAGAACGTAGGAAAGAAAGAAAGAAAGAAAGAAATTAAAAAGAAAGAAAGAAAGAAAGAAAGAAAGAAAAAAGAAAGAAAGAAAGAAAGAAATTAAAAAGAAAGAAAGAAAGAAAGAAAGAAAGAAAGAAAGAAAGAAAAAAGAAAGAAAGAGAGAAAGAAAGAAAGAAGAAAGAAAGAAAGAAAGAAAGAAAGAAAGAAAGAAAGAAAGAAAGAAAAAAGAAAGAAAGAAAGAAAAAAGAAAGAAAGAAAGAAAAAAGAAAGAAAGAAAAAAGAAAGAAAGAAAGGAAAAAAAAAAAGAAAGAAAGAAAAAAGAAAGAAAGAAATTAAAATAAAGAAAGAAAGAAAGAAAAAAGAAAGAAAGAAAGAAAGAAAAAAGAAAGAAAGAAAGAAAGAAAGAAAAAAGAAAGAAAGAACGTAGGAAAGAAAGAAGGAAATAAAGAAAGAAAGAAATTAAAAAGAAAGAAAGAAAGAAAGAAAGAAAGAAAGAAAGAAAGAAAAAAGAAAGAAAGAAAGAAAGAAAAAAGAAAGAAAAAAGAAAGAACGTAGGAAAGAAAGAAATTAAAAAGAAAGAAAGAAAGAAAGAAAGAAAGAAAGAAAGATAGAAAGAAAGAAAGAAAGAAAGAAATTAAAAAGAAAGAAAGAAAAATAAAGAAAAAAGAAAGAACGTAGGAAAGAAAGAAATTAAAAAGAAAGAAAGAAAGAAAGAAAGAAAGTAAGAAACAAAGATAGAAAGAAAGAAAGAAAGAAAGAAATTAAAAAGAAAGAAAGAAAAAAAAAGAAGAAAGAAAGAAAGAAATAAGAACGTAGGAAAGAAAGAAAAAAGAAAGAAAGAAAGAAAGAAAGAAAGAAAAGTAAGAAATAAAGAACGTAGGAAAAAAGAAAGAATGAAAGAAATTAAAAAGAAAGAAAGAAAGAAAGAAAGAAAAAAGAAAGAAAGAAAGAAAGAAAGAACGTAGGAAAGAAAGAAATTAAAAAGAAAGGAAGAAAGAAAGAAATTAAAAAGAAAGAAAGAAAGAAAGAAATTAAAAAGAAAGAAAGAAAGAAAGAAAAAAGAAAGAAAGAAAGAAAGAAAGAAAGAAAGAAAGAAAGAAAGAAAGAAAGAAAGAAAAAAGAAAGAAAAAAAGAAAGAACGTAGGAAAGAAAGAAATTAAAAAGAAAGAAAGAAAGAAAGAAAGAAAGAAATTAAATGAAAGAAAGAAAAAAAAAGAAGAAAGAAAGAAAGAAATAAGAACGTAGGAAAGAAAGAAAAAAGAAAGAAAGAAAGAAAGAAAGAAAGAAAAGTAAGAAATAAAGAACGTAGGAAAAAAGAAAGAAAGAAAGAAAAAAGAAAGAAAGAAAGAAAGAAAGAAAGAAAAAAGAAAGAAAGAAAGAAAAAAAGAAAGAAGGAAAGAAAGATAGAAGAAAGAAAGAAAGAAAGAACGTAGGAAAGAAAGAAAGAAAGAAAGAAAGAAAGAAAGAAAAAATAAAGAAAGAAAGAACGTAGGAAAGAAAGAAAAAAGAAAGAAAGAAATTAAAAAGAAAGAAAGAAAGAAAGAAAGTAAGAAAAAAGAAAGAAAGAAAGAAAGAAAGAATAAAGAAAGAAAGAAAGAACGTAGGAAAGAAAGTAAGAAAGAAAGAAAGAAAGAAAACAGAAAGAAAGAAAGAAAGAAAGAAAGAAAGAAAAAAGAAAGAAAGAAAGAAAGAAATTAAAAAGAAAGAAAGAAAGAAAGAAAGAAAGAAAGAAAAAAGAAAAAGAAAGAAAGAAAGAAAGAAAGAGAAAGAAATGAAAAAGAAAGAAAGTAAGAAAAAAGAAGAAAGAAAGAACGTAGGAAAGAAAGAACGTAGGAAAGAAAGAAACAAAGAAAGAAAGTAATTAAAAAGAATGAAAGAAAGAAAGAAAACAGAAAGAAAGAAAGAAAGAAAGAAAGAAAGAAAAAAGAAAGAAAGAACGTAGGAAAGAAAGAAATAAAGAAAGAAAGAAAGAAAGAAAGAAAGAAAAAAGAAAGAAAGAAAGAAAGAAAGAAAGAAAGAAAAAGGAAGAAAGAAAGAAAGAAAGAAGAAAGAAAGAAAGAAAGAACGTAGGAAAGAAAGAAAGAAAGAAAGATAGAAAGAAAGAAAGAAAGAAAGAAACTAAAAAGAAAGAAAAAAGAAAGAAAAAAGAAAGAAAGAAA
>JAVLUU010000753.1:145000-147500 GCA_032206185.1 Columba guinea
GAAAGAAAGAAAGAAAGAACGTAGGAAAGAAAGAAGTTAAAAAGAAAGAAAAAAGAAAGAAAGAAATTAAAAAGAAAGAAAGAAAGAAGAAGAAAGAAAGAAAGAAAGAACGTAGATAAGAAAGAAAGAAAGAAAAAAGAAAGAAAGAAAGAAAAAAGAAAGAAAGAAAGAAAGAAAGAACGTAGGAAAGAAAGAAATTAAAAAGAAAGAAAGAAAGAAAGAAAGAAATTAAAAAGAAAGAAAGAAAGAAGAAGAAAGAAAGAAAGAAAGAACGTAGATAAGAAAGAAAGAAAGAAAAAAGAAAGAAAGAAAGAAAAAAGAAAGAAAGAAAGAAAGAAAGAAATTAAAAAGAAAGAAAGAAAAAAAAAGAAGAAAGAAAGAAAGAAATTAAAAAGAAAGAAAGAAAGAAGAAGAAAGAAAGAAAGAAAGAACGCAGGAAAGAAAGAGAGAAAGAAAAAAGAAAGAAAGAAAGAAAGAAAGAAAGTAAGAAAGAAAGAAAAAAGAAAGAAGAAAGAAAGAAAGATAGAAAGAAAGAAAGAAAGAAATTAAAAAGAAAGAAAGAAAGAAAAAAGAAAGAAAGAAATTAAAAAGAAATAAAGAAAGAAAGAAAGAAAAAAGAAAGAAAGAAAGGAAAAAAAAGAAAGAAAGAAAGAAAAAAGAAAGAAAGAAATTAAAATAAAGAAAGAAAGAAAGAAAAAATAAACAAAGAAAGAAAGAAAAAAGAAAGAAAGAAAGAAAGAAAGAAAAAAGAAAGAAAGAAAGAACGTAGGAAAGAAAGAAGGAAAGAAAGAAAGAAAGAAAGAAATTAAAAAGAAAGAAAGAAAGAAAGAAAGAAAGAAAGAAAGAAAGAAAGAAAGAAAAAAGAAAGAAAGAAAGAAAGAAAAAAGAAAGAAAAAAGAAAGAACGTAGGAAAGAAAGAAATTAAAAAGAAAGAAAGAAAGAAAGAAAGTAAGAAACAAAGATAGAAAGAAAGAAAGAAAGAAAGAAATTAAAAAGAAAGAAAGAAAAAAAAAAGAAGAAAGAAAGAGAAAGAAAGAAAGAAAGAAAAAAGAAAGAAAAAAAGAAAGAACGTAGGAAAGAAAGAAATTAAAAAGAAAGAAAGAAAGAAAGAAAGAAAGAAATTAAATGAAAGAAAGAAAAAAAAAGAAGAAAGAAAGAAAGAAATAAGAACGTAGGAAAGAAAGAAAAAAGAAAGAAAGAAAGAAAGAAAGAAAGAAAAGTAAGAAATAAAGAACGTAGGAAAAAAGAAAGAAAGAAAGAAAAAAGAAAGAAAGAAAGAAAGAAAGAAAAAAGAAAGAAAGAAAGAAAAAAAGAAAGAAGGAAAGAAAGATAGAAGAAAGAAAGAAAGAAAGAATGTAGGAAAGAAAGAAAGAAAGAAAGAAAGAAAGAAAAAACAAAGAAAGAAAGAACGTAGGAAAGAAAGAAAGAAAGAAAGAAAGAAATTAAAAAGAAAGAAAGAAAGAAAGAAAGTAAGAAAAAAGAAAGAAAGAAAGAAATTAAAATAAAGAAAGAAAGAAAGAAAAAAGAAAGAAAGAAAGAAAGAAAAAAGAAAGAAAGAAAGAAAGAAAGAAAAAAGAAAGAAAGAACGTAGGAAAGAAAGAAGGAAATAAAGAAAGAAAGAAATTAAAAAGAAAGAAAGAAAGAAAGAAAGAAAGAAAGAAAGAAAGAAAAAAGAAAGAAAGAAAGAAAGAAAAAAGAAAGAAAAAAGAAAGAACGTAGGAAAGAAAGAAATTAAAAAGAAAGAAAGAAAGAAAGAAAGAAAGAAAGAAAGATAGAAAGAAAGAAAGAAAGAAAGAAATTAAAAAGAAAGAAAGAAAAATAAAGAAAAAAGAAAGAACGTAGGAAAGAAAGAAATTAAAAAGAAAGAAAGAAAGAAAGAAAGAAAGTAAGAAACAAAGATAGAAAGAAAGAAAGAAAGAAAGAAATTAAAAAGAAAGAAAGAAAAAAAAAGAAGAAAGAAAGAAAGAAATAAGAACGGAGGAAAGAAAGAAAAAAGAAAGAAAGAAAGAAAGAAAGAAAGAAAAGTAAGAAATAAAGAACGTAGGAAAAAAGAAAGAATGAAAGAAATTAAAAAGAAAGAAAGAAAGAAAGAAAGAAAAAAGAAAGAAAGAAAGAAAGAAAGAACGTAGGAAAGAAAGAAATTAAAAAGAAAGGAAGAAAGAAAGAAATTAAAAAGAAAGAAAGAAAGAAAGAAATTAAAAAGAAAGAAAGAAAGAAAGAAAAAAGAAAGAAAGAAAGAAAGAAAGAAAGAAAGAAAGAAAGAAAGAAAGAAAAAAGAAAGAAAAAAAGAAAGAACGTAGGAAAGAAAGAAATTAAAAAGAAAGAAAGAAAGAAAGAAAGAAAGAAATTAAATGAAAGAAAGAAAAAAAAAGAAGAAAGAAAGAAAGAAATAAGAACGTAGGAAAGAAAGAAAAAAGAAAGAAAGAAAGAAAGAAAGAAAGAAAAGTAAGAAATAAAGAACGTAGGAAAAAAGAAAGAAAGAAAGAAAAAAGAAAGAAAG
>JAVLUU010000753.1:172500-175000 GCA_032206185.1 Columba guinea
AGAAAGAAGAAAGAAAGAAATTAAAAAGAAAGAAAGAAAGAAAGAAAGAAAAAAGAAAGAAAGAAAGAAAGAAAAAAGAAAGAAAGTAAGTAAAAGAAAGAAAGAAAGAAAGAAAAAAGAAAGAAAGAAAGAAAGAGAGAAAGAAAGAAAGAAAGAAAGAAAGAAAAAAGAAAGAAAGAAATTAAAAAGAAAGAAAGAAAAAAAAGAAGAAAGAAAGAAAGAAAGAACGTAGGAAAGAAAGAAAGAAAAAGAAAGAAAGAAAGAAGAAAGAAAGAAAGAAAGAACGTAGGAAAGAAAGAAAGAAAGAAAAAAGAAAGAAAGAAAGAAAGAAAGAAAGAAAGAACGTAGGAAAGAAAGAAATAAAAAGAAAGAAAAAAGAAAGAAAGAAATTAAAAAGAAAGAAAGAAAGAAAGAAGAAGAAAGAAAGAAAGAAAGAACGTAGATAAGAAAGAAAGAAAGAAAAAAGAAAGAAAGAAAGAAAAAAGAAAGAAAGAAAGAAAGAACGTAGGAAAGAAAGAAATTAAAAAGAAAGAAAGAAAGAAAAATTAAAAGAAAGAAAGAAAGAAAGAAGAAGAAAGAAAGAAAGAAAGAACGTATGAAAGAAAGAAAGAAAGAAAAAAGAAAGAAAGAAAGAAAGAAAGAAAGAAAAAAGAAAGAAGAAAGAAAGAAAGAAAGAACGTGGGAAAGAAAGAAAGAAAGAAAGATAGAAAGAAAGAAAGAAAGAAATTAAAGAGAAAGAAAGAAAGAATGAAAAAAGAAAGAAAGAAAGAAAGAAAAAAGAAAGAAAGAAATTAAAATAAAGAAAGAAAGAAAGAAAAAAGAAAGAAAGAAAGAAAGAAAAAAGAAAGAAAGAAAGAAAGAAAAAAGAAAGAAAGAAAGAACGTAGGAAAGAAAGAAAGAAAGAAAGAAAGAAATTAAAAAGAAAGAAAGAAAGAAAAAGAAAGAAAGAAAGAAAGAAAGAAAGAAAGAAAGAAAGAAAGAAAAAAGAAAGAAAGAAAAAAGAAAGAAAGAAAGAAAGAAAAAAGAAAGAAAGAAAGAAAGAACGTAGGAAAGAAAGAAATTAAGAAAGAAAGAAAGAAAGAAAGAAAGAAAGAAACGTAGGAAAGAAAGAAATTAAAAAGAAAGAAAGAAAGAAAGAAAGAAGAAAGAAATAAAAGAAGAAGAAAGAAGAAGAAGAAAGAAAGAAAGAAAGAACTTATGAAGAAAGAAAGAAAGAAAAAGAAAGAAAGAAAGAAAGAAAGAAAGAAAGAAAAGAAAGAAGAAAGAAAGAAAGAAAGAAACGTGGGAAAGAAAGAAAGAAAGAAAGATAGAAAGAAAGAAAGAAAGAAATTAAAGAGAAAGAAAGAAAGAATGAAAAAAGAAAGAAAGAAAGAAAAAAGAAAGAAAGAAATTAAAATAAAGAAAGAAAGAAAGAAAAAAGAAAGAAAGAAAGAAAGAAAAAAGAAAGAAAGAAAGAAAGAAAGAAAAAAGAAAGAAAGAAAGAACGTAGGAAAGAAAGAAAGAAAGAAAGAAAGAAATTAAAAAGAAAGAAAGAAAGAAAAGAAAGAAAGAAAGAAAGAAAGAAAGGAAAAAGAAAGAAAGAAAGAAAGAAAAAGAAAGAAAGAAAGAACGTAGGAAAGAAAGAAAGAAAGAAAGAAAGAAAGAAATTAAAAAGAAAGAAAGAAAGAAAGAAAGAAAGAAAGAAAAAAGAAAGAAAGAGAGAAAGAAATTAAAAAGAAAGAAAGAAAGAAAGAAAGAAAGAAAAAAGAAAGAAAGAAAGAAAGAAAGAAAGAAATTAAAAAGAAAGAAAGAAAGAAAGAAATTAAAAAGAAAGAAAGAAAGAAAGAAAAAAGAAAGAAAGAAAGAAAGAAAGAAAGAAAGAAAGAAAGAAAGAAAGAAAGAAAAAAGAAAGAAAGAAAAAGAAAGAAAGAAAGAAAGAAAAAAGAAAGAAAAAAAGAAAGAACGTAGGAAAGAATGAAATTAAAAAGAAAGAAAGAAAGAAAGAAAGAAAGAACGAAATTAAATGAAAGAAAGAATAAAAAAGAAGAAAGAAAGAAAGAAATAAGAACGTAGGAAAGAAAGAAAAAAGAAAGAAAGAAAGAAAGAAAGAAAGAAAAGTAAGAAATAAAGAACATAGGAAAAAAGAAAGAAAGAAAGAATAAGAAAGAAAGAAAGAAAGAAAGAAAGAAAAAGAAAGAAAGAAAGAAAAAAGAAAGAAGGAAAGAAAGATAGAAGAAGAAAGAAAGAAAGAAAGAATGTAGGAAAGAAAGAAAGAAAGAAAGAAAGAAAGAAAGAAAAAATAAAGAAAGAAAGACGTAGGAAAGAAAGAAAGAAAGAAAGAAAGAAATTAAAGAAAGAAAGAAAGAAGAAAGAAAGAAAGAAAGAAAGAAATAAAGAAAGAAAGAATAAAGAAAGAAAGAAAGAACGTAGGAAAGAAAGAAAGAAGAAAGAAAGAAAGAAAGAAAACAGAAAGAAAGAAAGAAAGAAAGAAAGAAAAAGAAAG
Organism: Columba guinea; assembly: GCA_032206185.1. NCBI lineage: Eukaryota > Metazoa > Chordata > Aves > Columbiformes > Columbidae > Columba > Columba guinea. The sequence goes on from JAVLUU010000753.1 coordinate 174,983, forward strand.
AAAGAAAGAAAGAAATTA
>JAVLUU010000753.1:177500-180000 GCA_032206185.1 Columba guinea
AAGAAAGAAAAGAAAGAAAGAAAGAACGTAGGAAAGAAAGAAAGAAAGAAAGAAAGAAATTAAAAAGAAAGAAAGAAAGAAGAAAGAAAAAAGAAAGAAGGAAAGAAAGAAAGAAAGAAGAAAGAAAGAAAGAAAGCAAGAACGTAGGAAAGAAAGAAAGAAAGAAAGAAAGAAAGAAAGAAAGAAAAAAGAAAGAAAGAAAGAACGTAGGAAAGAAAGAAAGAAAGAAAGAAAGAAATTAAAAGAAAGAAAGAAAGAAAGAAAGAAAGAAAAAGAAAGAAAGAAAGAAATAAAGAAAGAAAGAAAGAAAGAAAGAAAGAAAGAAAGAAAGAAAGAAAGAAAGAAAAGAAAGAAAGAAAGAAAGAAAGAAAGAAAGTAAGAAAGAAAGAAAGAAATTAAAAAGAAAGTAAGAAAAAAGAAGAAAGAAAGAACGTAGGAAAGAAAGAAAGAAAGAAAGAAAGAAAGAAATTAAAAAGAAAGAAAGAGAGAAAGAAAGAAAACAGAAAGAAAGAAAGAAGGAAAGAAAGAAAGAAAGAAAGAAAAAAGAAAGAAAGAACGTAAGAAAGAAAGAAATAAAGAAGAAAGAAAGAAAGCAAGAAAGAAAGAAAGAAAGAAAGAAAAAAGAAAGAAAGAAAGAAAGAAAGAAACAAAAAAGAAAGAAAGAAAGAAAGAAAGAAGAAAGAAAGAAAGAAAGAACGTAGGAAAGAAAGAAAGAAAGAAAGATAGAAAGAAAGAAAGAAAGAAATTAAAAAGAAAGAAAAAGAAAGAAAGAAAGAAAGAAAGAAAGAAAGAAAAAAGAAAGAAAGAGAGAAAGAAAGAAAGAAGAAAGAAAGAAAGAAAGAAAGAAAGAAAGAACGTAGGAAAGAAAGAAGTTAAAAAGAAAGAAAAAAGAAAGAAAGAAATTAAAAAGAAAGAAAGAAAGAAGAAGAAAGAAAGAAAGAAAGAACGTAGATAAGAAAGAAAGAAAGAAAAAAGAAAGAAAGAAAGAAAAAAGAAAGAAAGAAAGAAAAAAGAAAGAAAGAAAGAAAGAAAGAACGTAGGAAAGAAAGAAATTAAAAAGAAAGAAAGAAAGAAAGAAAGAAATTAAAAAGAAAGAAAGAAAGAAGAAGAAAGAAAGAAAGAAAGAACGCAGGAAAGAAGAAAGAAAGAAAAAAGAAAGAAAGAAAGAAAGAAAGTAAGAAAGAAAGAAAAAAGAAAGAAGAAAGAAAGAAAGATAGAAAGAAAGAAAGAAAGAAATTAAAAAGAAAGAAAGAAAGAAAAAAGAAAGAAAGAAATTAAAAAGAAATAAAGAAAGAAAGAAAGAAAAAAGAAAGAAAGAAAGGAAAAAAAAGAAAGAAAGAAAGAAAAAGAAAGAAAGAAATTAAAATAAAGAAAGAAAGAAAGAAAAAAGAAACAAAGAAAGAAAGAAAAAAGAAAGAAAGAAAGAAAGAAAAAAGAAAGAAAGAAAGAACGTAGGAAAGAAAGAAGGAAAGAAAGAAAGAAAGAAAGAAAAAAGAAAGAAAGAAAGAACGTAGGAAAGAAAGAAGGAAAGAAAGAAAGAAAGAAAGAAATTAAAAAGAAAGAAAGAAAGAAAGAAAGAAAGAAAGAAAGAAAGAAAGAAAGAAAGAAAGAAAAAAGAAAGAAAGAAAGAAAGAAAAAAGAAAGAAAAAAGAAAGAACGTAGGAAAGAAAGAAATTAAAAAGAAAGAAAGAAAGAAAGAAAGAAAGAAATTAAAAAGAAAGAAAGAAAAAAAAAGAAGAAAGAAAGAAAGAAATAAGAACGTAGGAAAGAAAGAAAGAAGGAAGAAAGAAAGAAAGAAAGAAAGAAAAGTAAGAAATAAAGAACGTAGGAAAAAAGAAAGAATGAAAGAAATTAAAAAGAAAGAAAGAAAGAAAGAAAGAAAGAAAGAAAAAAGAAAGAAAGAAAGAAAGAAAGAACGTAGGAAAGAAAGAAATTAAAAAGAAAGGAAGAAAGCAAGAATTAAAAAGAAAGAAAGAAAGAAAGAAATTAAAAAGAAAGAAAGAAAGAAAGAAAAAAGAAAGAAAGAAAGAAAGAAAGAAAGAAAGAAAGAAAGAAAGAAAGAAAGAAAAAAGAAAGAAAGAAAAAGAAAGAAAGAAAGAAAGAAAAAAGAAAGAAAAAAAGAAAGAACGTAGGAAAGAAAGAAATTAAAAAGAAAGAAAGAAAGAAAGAAAGAAAGAAAGAAATTAAATGAAAGAAAGAAAAAAAAAGAAGAAAGAAAGAAAGAAATAAGAACGTACGAAAGAAAGAAAAAAGAAAGAAAGAAAGAAAGAAAGAAAGAAAAGTAAGAAATAAAGAACGTAGGAAAAAAGAAAGAAAGAAAGAAAAAAGAAAGAAAGAAAGAAAGAAAGAAAGAAAAAAAAAGAAAGAAAGAAAGAAAGAAAAAAAGAAAGAAGGAAAGAAAGATAGAAGAAAGAAAGAAAGAAAGAATGTAGGAAAGAAAGAAAGAAAGAAAGAAAGAAAGAAAAAATAAAGAAAGAAAGAACGTAGGAAAGAAAGAAAG
>JAVLUU010000755.1:0-52701 GCA_032206185.1 Columba guinea
TTGGGGTAATTGGGGTTGATTAATTGGGGAATTACCTGAGGGAATGAAGGGGTTTTGTGCGGGTGGCAGCGGCGGGACTGCAGGGGTTGCTGCTGAGGGGATGGGGGGAGTGGGGGAAAATGGGGAAAAATGAGGTAAAAATGGGGGAAAATGAGGAAAATGGGGTAAATGGGGGATGGGGGGAAGATTGGGGGGGTTAATAGGGGGAATTGGGGTTAATTGGGGTTAATTAATGGGGGAATTACCTGAGGGAATGAAGGGGTTTTTGTGCACTGGCAGTGGCGGGACTGCAGGGGGCGCTGCTGAGGGGATGGGGCAATGGGGGTGCAAATGGCCATTTTGGGGTCCAAAGGTCCATTTTTGGGGTGCAAAGGAATGTTTTGGGGTCCAAAGGGAAATTTTGGGGTGAAAAGGACCAGTTTGGGGTCCAAAGGTCCATTTTTGGGGGTCCCAATGGATATTTTGGGGTCCCAATGGATATTTTGGGGTCCCCAAGGGCTATTGTGGGGTCCAAAAGACCATTTTGGGATCCAAAGGTCCATTTTGGGGTCCAAAGGGGTGTTTTTGGGGTGCAAAGTGTCATTTTGGGCTCCCAAGGGCTATTTTGGGGATCAAAGGTATATTTTGGGGTCCAACATGTCATTTTGGGGTCCAAAGTGTCATTTCGGGGTCCCAAGCGACATTTTGGGGTGCAAAGGGATATTTTGGGGTCCAAAGGGTCATTTTGGGGTCCCAAGAGATAATTTGGGGTCCAAAGGGTCATTTTGGGGTCCAAAGGGATATTTTGGGGTCCAAAGGATCATTTTGGGGCCCCAAGGGACATTTCGGGGTGCAAAGTCCGGTTTCGGGGTGTAAAGGTCCATTTTTGGGGTCTCAAGGCCCATTTTTGGGCTGCGAAGGCCCGTTTTTGGGGTCCCAAGGCCCATTTCTGGGGTCCCAAGGTCCATTTTTGGGGTGGAAAGGCCCGTTTTTGGGGTGGAAAGGCCCGTTTTTGGGGTGGAAAGGCCCGTTTTTGGGGGGTGCCAGCTCCGTGTCCGCCGCAGCGCCCCGCTGGTGCCCGTGTACGTGTTCGGGGAGCAGGAGGCGTTCCAGGGTCCCCCCCTGGTCGAGGGGTCGCGGCTGCGGCGGCTCCAGCGGCGGCTCAAGCGGCTTTTGGGGTTCGCCCCGTTGATCTTTTGGGGGCGCGGCGGGAACCCGCTGCTGCCCTTCCAGCGACCAATCACCGTCGTGGGTGAGTCGCGGCGACCAATCGGCGTGCGGGGCGGAGCGGGGAGGGACCAATCGGCGTGGGGGAGTGGGTGGGACCAATCGGAGCGGGGAGGGACTAATCGGGGTTCGGGGGATTCATTTTTGGGGGTCATTGGGTTCATTTGGGGGTTCGGAGGGGTTCATTTGGTCCATTTTGGGGGTTCGGGGGCTTCACTGGGTTCATTTTGGGGTTCACTGCGTTAATTTGTGGGTTCGGGGGGTTCATTGGGTTCATTTTGGGGTTCACTGGGTTCTTTTGGGGGTTCATTGGGTTCATTTTGGGGTTCACTGGGTTCATTTGGGGGTTCGGGGGGTTCATTGGGTTCATTTTGGGGTTCATTGGGTTCATTTGTGGTTCGGGGGTTCACTGGGTTCATTTGGGGGTTCACTGGGTTAATTTGTGGGTTTGGGGGGGTTCATTGGGTTCATTTTGGGGTTCACTGGGTTCATTTGCGGGTTCGGGGGGTTCATTGGGTTCATTTTGGGGTTCATTGGGTTCATTTGTGGGTTCGGGGGGGTTCATTTGGTTCATTTTGGGGTTCAGTGGGTCCATTTTGGGGTTCACTGGGTTCATTTGTGGGTTCAGGGGGGGTTCATTTTGGGGTTCAGTGGGTTCATTTTGGGGTTCACTGGGTTCATTTGTGGGTTCGGGGGGGTTCATTTTGGGGTTCACTGGGTTCATTTGTGGGTTCGGGGGGGTTCATTGGGTTCATTTTGGGGTTCACTGGGTTCATTTGGGGGTTCATTTGGTTCATTTTGGGGTTCAGTGGGTCCATTTTTGGGGTTCAGTGGGTTCATTTGTGGGTTCGGGGGGGTTCATTGGGTTCATTTGTGGGTTCACTGGGTTCATTTGTGGGTTTGGGGGGGTTCAGTGGGTTCATTTTGGGGTTCACTGGGTTCATTTGGGGGTTTGGGGGGTTCATTTTGGGGTTCACTGGGTTCATTTGTGGGTTCGGGGGGGTTCATTGGGTTCATTTTGGGGTTCACTGGGTTCATTTGTGGGTTCGGGGGGGGTTCATTTGGTCCATTTTGGGGTTCACTGGGTTCATTGGGTTCATTTGGGGGTTCACTGGGTTCATTTGTGGGTTCGGGGGGGGGTTCAGTGGGTTCATTTTGGGGTTCACTGGGTTCATTTGTGGGTTCGGGGGATTCATTTGGGGGTTCACTGGGTTCATTTGTGGGTTCGGGGGGGTTCAGTGGGTTCATTTTGGGGTTCACTGGGTTCATTTGGGGGTTTGGGGGGTTCATTTTGGGGTTCAGTGGGTTCATTTGTGGGTTCGGGGGGTTTCATTTTGGAGTTCACTGGGTTCATTTGTGGGTTCGGGGGGGTCATTTTTGGGGTTCCCCAGTGGGCGCCCCCCCTGGAGGTGCCGCGCCGGCCCTGCCCCTCCCCCCGCGAGGTGGCGCTGTTCCACCGGCTGCACCAGCAGCGGCTGCTGCGGCTCTTCGAGGAGCACAAGGGGGCCTGCGGGGTCCCCCGCGACGTGCAGCTCAGCATCATGTGACCCCAAACCACCTGACCCCCCCCCCAAAACCCCCCTGATCATCATGTGACCCCAAACCCCCCCCAACCCCAAAAACCCACCTGACCCGCCCCCCAACCCCCACGACGTGCAGCTCAGCATCATGTGACCCCAAACCACCTGACCCCCCCCAAAACCCCCCTGATCATCATGTGACCCCCAAAACCCCCCTGAACCCCAAAAACACACCTGACCCCCCCCAACTTGCAGCTCAGCATCATGTGACCCCCAAAGTACCTGACCCCCCCCCAAACCCCCCTGATCATGTGACCCCAAAAACCCCCCTGAACCCCAAAAAACCCACCTGACCCCCCCCCAACTTGCAGCTCAGCATCATGTGACCCCAAACCACCTGACCACCCCCCAAAACCCCCCCCAACCCCCAAAAACCCACGACCCCCCCCCCCAACTTGCAGCTCAGCATCATGTGACCCCAAACCACCTGACCCCCCCCCAAAACCCCCCTGATCATCATGTGACCCCAAAACCCCCCCCAACCCCAAAAACCCACCTGACCCGCCCCCCATCCCCCCCGACGTGCAGCTCAGCATCATGTGACCCCAAACCACCTAACCCCCCTGATCATCATGTGACCCCAAAACCCCCCCCAACCCCAAAAACCCACCTGACCCGCCCCCAACCCCCACGACGTGCAGCTCAGCATCATGTGACCCCAAACCACCTGACCCCCCCCCAAAACCCCCCTGATCATCATGTGACCCCAAAACCCCCCTGAACCCCAAAAACACACCTGACCCCCCCCAACTTGCAGCTCAGCATCATGTGACCCCAAAGTACCTGACCCCCCCCAAACCCCCCTGATCATGTGACCCCAAAACCCCCCTGAACCCCAAAAACCCACGACCCCCCCCAACTTGCAGCTCAGCATCATGTGACCCCCAAACCACCTGACCCCCCCCCCAAAACCCCCCTGATCATCATGTGACCCCAAAACCCCCCTGAACCCCAAAAACCCACCTGACCCGCAACCCCCCCCACGACGTACAGCTCAGCATCATGTGACCCCAAACCACCTGACCCCCCCCACAAAACACCCCTGATCATCATGTGACCCCAAAACCCCCCTGAACCCCAAAAAACACACCTGACCCCCCCCAACTTGCAGCTCAGCATCATGTGACCCCAAAGTACCTGACCCCCCCCCAAACCCCCCTGATCATCATGTGACCCCAAAATCCCCCTGAACCCCAAACACTCACCTGACCCCCCCCAACTTACAGCTCAGCATCATGTGACCCCAAACCACCTGACCCCCCCGATCATCATGTGACCCCAAAACCCCCCCCAACCCCAAAAACCCACAACCCCCCCCAACTTACAGCTCAGCATCATGTGACCCCAAACCCCTTGATCATCATGTGACCCCAAAACCCCCCTGAACCCCAAAAACCCACCTAACCCACCCCCCCGACATGCAGCTCAGCATCATGTGACCCCAAACCACCTGACCCCCCCCCCAAAACCCCCCTGACCATCATGTGACCCCAAACCCCCCCCCAACCCCCAAAAACCCACCTGACCCGCCCCCCCCCCCCCGCGCGCGGCTCAGCATCATGTGACCCCCAAACCACCTGACCACCCCCAAAATCCCCCTGATCATCATGTGACCCCAAAAACCCCCCCCAACCCCCAAAAACCCACGACCCCCCCCCAACTTACAGCTCAGCATCATGTGACCCCCAAACCCCCCCCGACCATCATCTGACCCCCAAAACACCCCTGAACCCCAGAAAACCACCCCCCCCCAACTTGCAGCTCAGCATCATGTGACCCCAAAGTACCTGACCCACCCCCAAAACCCCCCTGACCACCATGTGACCCAAAATCCCCCTCACCCCAAAACCCACCTGACCCCCAACTTGCAGCTCAGCATCATGTGACCCCAAACCACCTGACCCACCCCCAACCCCCCCCGACCACCATGTGACCCCCCCAAAACTACCTGACCCCCCCACAAAAGCCCCCTGAACCCCCCAAAACCCCCCTGACCCCCCCCCGATGTGCAGCTCAGCATCATGTGACCCAAACCCACCCTGACCCCCCCTCAAAACCCCCCGACACCCCAAAACCCTCCTGGCCCCCCCAAATCCCCCCGACTCCCCCAAACTGGGATTTTCTCCCCAAAATTGGGAGCTGGGCCAGTAAAAAAAGTGTTTATTCGCATTAAAAAAACCTTAAAAAACACCCCCGGGGGGGGCGGGGCCAAGCCAAGGGGGCGGGGCCAAGACAAGGGGCGGGTGCAGATGAAGAGGGGCGTGGCTAAAAGCGCGCTGGCGGGATTGTGGGCGGAGCAATGGGGGAAGAGGTGTGGCTTCGCTTATCAATGGGGGTGGGCGTGGTCGGGGAGGGTGGGCGTGGCCTGTAGCCCTAGGGGGGCGGTGTCAGTCCGAGTCTGGCCCCTCCCCCTTGAGCAGCAGCTTCTTGCCATTGCGGGGGAACCAGCCCCTCCCCCCGCGGGCGGCGACCTTTGACCCTGGGGGGGAATGGGGGAGGGGTCAGGGACCCAGGCGTCCGAGAACCCCCCAACTCCTGAAGGGGACCCAGGCATCCGGGAACCTCCCTCACCCCCCCCTTCAAGGGGATCCTGGCATCCAGGACCCCCCCCACAATAAAGGACCCAGGCGTCCAGAAACCCCCCCCCACCCTCCACAAGGGGGACCCAGGCGTCCGGGACCACCCCCTCTTCCCAACCCCCAACAAGAGGACCCAGGTGTCCGGGACCCCCCACAAAAGAGGACCCAGGCATCCGGGATGACCCCACCAAGGGACCCAGGAGTCCGGGACCACCCCCCTCACTGTCTCCTAAAGGGGACCCAGGCATCCAGGAACCCCCCGCACTGAGGGGACCCAGGCATCCGGGAAGCCCCCCACTACCCCTAAAGGGGACCCAGGCGTACCCCCCCCTGCCCATCCCCCAATCTAGGAGTACCCAAGAGTCTGAGGTTCCCCCCACCCAAGGGATCCAGGAGTTCTGGGTGGGAACATGGGAGCCTGGGAGGGACCCAGGCGTCCGGGAGGGACCCAGGCGTCCGGGGGTGACACTCACGGGCGTGGCGCTGCCCCTCCCCCGTCGGTCGCCTCCAGCGCCTCGTTAATCTCCTTCAGCATCTCGTAACGACGGCGCCCCCCGGACCTGCCCCCCCCAAAAACAAAATAAGGGACCCAGGCGTCCGGGAGGGGACCCAGGAGTTCAGGGGGGACCCAGGAGTTCCGGGGGGACCCAGGAGTTCAGGGGGGACCCAGGAGTTCCGGGGGGACCCAGGAGTCCGGGAGGGACCCAGGAGTTTGAGGGGACCCAGGAGTTCGGGAGGGACCCAGGAGTTCGGGGGGGACCCAGGAGTCCGGGAGGGACCCAGGAGTCCGGGGGGGGACCCAGGAGTTCGGGGGGGGACCCAGGAGTCCCGGGAGGGACCCAGGAGTTCAGGGGGGACCCAGGAGTTCGGGAGGGACCCAGGAGTTCAGGGGGGGACAGAGGTGTTCGGGAGGGACCCAGGAGTTCGGGAGGGACCCAGGCATCCGGGAAGGTCGTGCCCCAACCCTCTCACCCCATAGGGACCCCCCAAATCCCCCCTGCGCCCCCCAAAACCTGCAGCACGAAGGTTTCGCTCTCGGGGTTCAGGGAGCCGCTTCTTGGAGCCATCGGGGGATTCAGGCGGGGGGGGGCAGCGCTGGGGGAGGAGCAGGGATGGGACCCAGGCGTCCGAGAGGGACCCAGGAGTCCGGGGGGGACCCAGGAGTTTGGGAGGGGACCCAGATACCCCTTGAGGGACACAGGAGTTCAGCAAGGGACCCAGGAGTCCGGGAGGGGGACCCAGGAGTTCGGGAGGGGACCAGGAGTCTGGGAGGGACCCAGATAGCCCTTGAGGGACCCAGGGGTCTGAGGGAGGACCCAGGCGTCCGGGAGGGGACCCCAGGAGTCCGGGAAGGGACCCAGGAGTTCAGGAGGGGGACCAGAGACCTACTGAGGGACCCTGGCCCCGCCCCACCTCCCTGACCCCTCCCTTTTTTCTTTGCCCCGCCCTTATCTGACCACGCCCCCTCCTCAGACCCCGCCCTCACCTCTTAGCCCCGCCCATCCATTGGCCCCACTCCCACATCACCGACCCATCCCTTTTTCTTTAACCCCGCCCCTACTCTGACCCCGCCTCCACGGCCCCGCCCCCACCTCTCTTGGCCCCGCCCCCACCTCTCTTGGCCCCGCCCCCACCTCTCTTGGCCCCGCCCCCGTTTCCGGTTGTTGTTGTCCTCCTCGATCCGCCGGTCCCGCCCGGGACACGCACAGACACGAACCTCGAAACAGCGGCGACCCAGGAGCTGCCCCCTGCAGGGACCCAGGAGTTCGGGGGACCCAGGAGTTCGGGGGGGACACAGGAGTTCGGGGGACCCAGGAGTTCGGGGTGGACCAAGGAGTTCAGGGGGGACCCAGGAGTTCAGCTGGAGACCCAGGAGTTTGGGGGGGAACCAGCAGTACAGGGGGGACCCAGGAGTCTGGGGGGGGACCAAGGAGTTCGGGGGGACCCGGGAGTCTGGGGGGACCCAGGAGTTCTGGGGGTCACGAAGGGTGAAGGGGGACCTAGGTGCTCGGGGGGACTCAGGAGTCTGGGGGGGACCCAGGAGTTCGGGAGGGACCCAGGAGTTCAGGAGGGACCCAGGAGTTCGGGAAGGGACCCAGGAGTTCGGGGGGGACCCAGGAGTCTTGGGGGAACCAAGGAGTTCGGGGGACCCAGGAGATCGGGAGGGACCCAGGAGTTCGGGAAGGGACCCAGGAGTCTGGGGGGGGACCCAGGAGTTCTGGAGGGATCCAGGAGTTTGGGGAGGACCCAGGAGTTCGGGGAGGGACCCAGGAGTTCGGGAGGGATCCAGGAGTTTGGGGAGGACCCAGGAGTTCGGGGAGGGACCCAGGAGTTCGGGAGGGATCCAGGAGTTTGGGGAGGACCCAGGAGTCTGGGGGGGACCAAGGAGTTCAGGGGACCCAGGAGTTCGGGAGGGACCCAGGAGTTCGGGAGGGACCCAAGCGTCCAGGAAGGGACCCAGGCGTCCGGGAAGGACCCAGGAGTCTGGGGTGGGGGCGGGGGAGGGTTGTCTCACCGCGGCCCCTCCAGGGTGACGATGGCCAGGATGGGGCGCCGGTTCATCCCCCCCATGCAGCTGCTGTTGCACATGAAGCTGTACAGGACGGTGGTGCAGTCCGAGCCCACCTGGGGGGACACGGGACATTGGGGGGACATTGGGGGGACATTGGGGGACATTGGGGGACACGGGACATTGGGGGGACATTGGGGGGACATTGGGGGACATTGGGGGACACGGGACATTGGGGGACATGGGGCATTGGGGGACATTGGGGGGGACACAGGACATTGGGGGACATTGGGGGGACACGGGACATTGGGGGACAAGGGACATTGGGGGACAAGGGACATTGGGGGACATGGGACATTGGGGGGGACACGGGACACTGGGGGGACACGGGACAATGGGGGACACGGGACATTGGGGGACATTGGGGGGACACGGGACATTGGGGGACATTGGGGGGACACGGGACATTGGGGGACAAGGGACATTGGGGGACAAGGGACATTGGGGGGACATGGGACATTGGGGGGGACATGGGACACTGGGGGGGGACACGGGACAATGGGGGACACGGGACATTGGGGGACATTGGGGGGGACACGGGACATTGGGGGACACGGGACATTGGGGGGACACGGGACAATGGGGGGGACACGGGACACTGTGGGGGACACGGGACATTGGGGGGACACGGGACATTGGGGGGGGACACGGGACATTGGGGGACATTGGGGGGACACAGGACATTGGGGGACATTGGGGGGACACGGGACATTGGGGGACACGGGACATTGGGGGGGACACGGGACATTGGGGGACACAGGACATTGGGGGGGACACGGGACATTGGGGGGACACGGGACATTGGGGGGACATGGGGCATTGGGGGGAGGGGGGACACCCCAAAACCCCCCCGGGAACCCACACCCACCCCTGGCACTGGAAACACCCCAAAAACCCCAAAAAACACCCCAAAAATATCCCAAAATACACCCAAAAAATGCAAAAATACACCCAAAAAAATCCCCCAAAAAGCACCAAAAAAATCCCCCAAGAAATCCCCCCAAAATACTCAAAAAAACACCCAAAAAATCCCCCAAAATCCCTCCAAAAAACACAACAAAAACCATTAAAAAATACCCCAATATACCCCCAAAAACACCCCAAAACCACCAAAAAAATCCCCCAATGTATCCCCCCAAAACCACCAAAAGCCATCAGAAAGTGCCAAAAAAAATCCCCCCAAAATTGCCCCAAAAATACCAAAAAATCCCAAAAACACTGAAAAAATCCCCCAAAAGCCACCAAAAAATCCCCCCAAAATACCCCAAATAACACCAAAAAATCCCCCAAAATCCCCCCAAAAAACACCCCAAAAATCCCCCCAAAATCCCCAAAAAACACCCAAAAATCCCTCAAAAAACACCCAAAAAATCCCCCCCAAAAAACCCCAAAAGGCCCCAAAAACCCCCAGCAAAACCACCCCCCGCAGCACCCAAAAATGCCCCCAAAACCCCCCAAAAATGCCCCCAAGACCCCCCCCCCCCACCCCAGGGGGACATTTGGGGTCTGGGGGGGGGTATTTTTGGGGTCTGGGGGGGTATTTTTGGGGTGAAAAAGGGGGATTTTGGGGGCGAAAAGGGCAGATTTGAGAGAGTTTAGAGTGGTGAAAAAGGTGGATTTGGAGGCCCCAGGGGGGGATTTCGGGGGGCGAAAAAGGGGTATTTGGGGTTCAGGGGGGATTTTGGGGTGAAAAGGGGGTGTTTGGGGGTCACGGGGGTTGGTTTTGGGGTGAAAAGGGCGGTTTTTTGGGGTCACCTCGGGGGGTTCGTAGGGAACGGCCACGCTGTGTCTCTTGGTGGTCTCGTCGTCCCTGGTAGCGGGCCTGGGGGTTCCCTTCCACGCGGATCAGGTGCTGGGGGGGGGGCCTGGCCTGGATGGGGGTCCCTCGGTCACCCCAAAATCCCCCCGAACCCCAAACCCGCCCCCGTGAACCCCAAACCCTCCCCTGAACCCCCAAACCCCCCTGGACACCCCCCCCAAAACCCCCCTGAGTCCCCCAAAATCCCCCTGAAACCCCAAACCCCTCCCTGGGCCTTCCCCTGATGAGATACTGGGGGGGGGGGGCTGGTTTGGGGGGTCCCTCGGTCACCCCAAAAGCCCTCTGAATCCCAAACCCACCCCCCTGAACCCCAAATCCTCCCCTGAACCCCAAAACCCCCCTGGACATGCCCCCAAAACCCCCCTGAGCCCCCCAAAATCCCCCTGAAACCCCAAACCCCTCCCTGGGCTTTCCCCTGATGAGATACTGGGGGGGGGGGCCTGGCCTGGATGGGGGTCCCTCGGTCATCCCAAAATCCCCCTGAACCCCAAACCCTCCCCTGAACCCAAAAACCCCCCTGGACACCCTCCCCAAAACCCCCCTGAGCCCCCCAAAATCCCCCTGAAACCCCAAACCCCTCCCTGGGCCTTCCCCTGATGAGATACTGGCGGGGGGCTGGTTTGGGGGGGTCCCTCGGTCACCCCAAAAGCCCTCTGAATCCCAAACCCACCCCCTGAACCCCCAAAACCGCCTGGACACCCCCCCAAAACCCCCCTGAGCCCCCCAAAATCCCCCTGAAACCCCAAACCCCTCCCTGGGCCTTCCCCTGATGAGATACTGGGGGGGGGCTGGTTTGGGGGGTCCCTCGGTCACCCCCAAAATCCCCCTGAACCCCAAACCCGCCCCCCTGAACTCCAAACCCTCCCCTGAACCCCCAAACCCCCCTGAACACCCCCCCCAAAACCCCCCTGAGCCCCCCAAAATCCCCCTGAAACCCCAAAACCCTCCCTGGGCCTTCCCCTGATGAGATACTGGGGGGGGGGGCTGGTTTGGGGGGTCCCTCGGTCACCCCAAAAGCCCTCTGAATCCCAAACCCACCCCCCTGAACCCCAAATCCTCCCCTGAACCCCAAAACCCCCCTGGACATGCCCCCAAAGCCCCCCTGAGCCCCCCAAAATCCCCCTGAAACCCCAAACCCCTCCCTGGGCCTTCCCCTGAACATGGATGAGGTGCTAAGGGGTTGGGGGGGGGCGAGGTGATTGGGGGGCTCCCTCAGTCACCCCAAAATCCCTCTGAACCCCAAACCCACCCCCCTGAACCCCAAACCCTCCCCTGAACCCCAAAACCCCCCTGGACACCCCCCCCAAATGATGCCTGAAACCCCCCCTGGGCCTGGTAGGTTTCCGTCAATACAAACCCCATAATGTCCCTATTGACCCCAATCACCCCAATGTCCCCAACACCCCCAATGTCCCCCAACGCTCCCATTGTCCCCAATGTCCCCCCATTACCCCCAATGTCCCCATTACCCCCAATCACCCCAATGTCCTCAACACCCCCAATGTCCCCATTGCCCCAAATGACCCCATTGACCCCATTACCCCCAATGTCCCCAAGACACCCAATGACCCAAATGTCCCCATTGACCCCAATGACCCCAATACCCCCATTGTCCCAATGACCTCAATGTCCCCAATGTCCCCAACACCCCCATTACCCCCAATGACCCCAATACCCATAATGGCCCCATTGACCCCAATGTCCCTAAATGACCCCAATGTCCCCATTGACCCCATTGCCCCCAAATGACCCCAATGTCCCCATTGACCCCCAATGTCCCCAATACCCCCATGACCCCAACACCCCCCCATGTCCCCATTACCCCCAATCACCCCAATGTCACCACTGACCCCAATCCCACATTGCCCCCAATGACCCCATTACTCCCATTGACCCAAATACCCTCGATCACCCCAATGTCCCCCATTGACCCCAATGTCCCCAATGTCCTCAATGTCCCCATTGCCCCCAATGTCCCCAACACCCCCAATGACCCCAATAACCCCATTGTCCCAACAACCTCAGTGCTCCCAATGCCCCCATTGCCCCAATGTCCCCAATACCCCCATTACCCCCAATGTCCCCCACGCCCCATCAACCCCAATGTCCCCAACACCCCCAATGTCCCCATTACCCCCAATGACCCCAATGTCCCCAATCACCCCAATGTCCCCAACACCCCCCAATGTCCCCATTGCCCACAATGACCCCAATACCCCAAATCACCCCAATACCCCCAATCACCCCAATACCCCCAATCACCCCAATGTCTCCATTACACACAATGACCCCAATACCCCCAATGTCTCCATTACACCCAATGACCCCAATACCCCCAATGACCCCAATACCCCCAATCACCCCAATATCCCCATTACCCACAATGTCCCCATTGCCCCCAATGACCCCATTACCCCCAATGACCCCAATACCCCCAATCACCCCAATGTCTCCATTACACCCAATGACCCCAATACCCCCAATCACCCCAATGTCTCCATTACCCCCAATGTCCCCATTGCCCCCAATGACCCCAATACCCCCAATCACCCCAATGTCCCCATTACTCCCATTCACCCCAATACCCCCAATGTCCCCACTACCCCCCAACGCCCCCATTGTCCCCACCACCCCGGGGGTCCTCACCGTCGCCGCCGCCCCTCTCGTGGTGGGGACACCTCCTCACCACCTCGGCCACGTGCTCCGATTTCTTGTAGACGGCGACGGCTCGAAGCAGCGAGCCGGGGGGGCGGCGGGACCCCCCACGCGCACCTGCACCGGGCACGGCTTGGCCAGCCGGCAGAACAGCTTGTTCAGCACCGGCGAGAACTGCGGACACATGGACAGACGGACGCCTGGGGCCCTCATCCACAACCCCGGACGCCTGGGTCCTTTAGTTGGGACTAAACCCCGGATGCCTGGGTCCCCTTTCTAGGACACCCCCATAGTGCCTGAATGACGCCCGAACGCCTGGGTCCCCTTTCTAGAACCCTCCCCGGACGCCTGGGTCCTCTTTCTAGGACCCCCCCCATAGTGCCTGGATGACCCCCGGACGCCTGGGTCCCCTTTCTAGGACCCCCCCATAGTGCCAGGATAACCCCCGGATGCCTGGGTCCCTCATCCACAACCCCGGACGCCTGGGTCCCTTAGTTGGGACTCACCCCCGGACGCCTGGGTCCCCTTTCTAGGAGCCCCCCATAGGGCCTGGATGACGCCCGAACGCCTGGGTCCCCTTTCTAGAACCCTCCTCGGACGCCTGGGTCCTCTTTCTAGGACCCCCCCCATAGTGCCTGGATGACCCCCGGACGCCTGGGTCCCCTTTCTAGAACCCTCCCCGGACGCCTGGGTCCTCTTTCTAGGACCCCCCCATAGTGCCTGGATGACCCCCCCGGACGCCTGGGTCCCCTTTCTAGGACCCCCCCATAGTGCCAGGATGACCCCCCGGACGCCTGGGTCCCCTTTCTAGGACACCCCCATAGTGCCTGGATGACCCCCGGACGCCTGGGTCCCCTTTCTAGGACACCCCCATAGTGGCTGGATGACCCCCGGACGCCTGGGTCCCCTTTTCTAGGACCCCTCCATAGTGCCAGGATAACCCCCGGATGCCTGGGTCCCCTTTCTAGAACCCTCCATAGTGCCTGGATGACCCCCCGGACACCTGGGTCCCCCTTTCTAGAACCCTCCCGGACGCCTGGGTCCCCTTTCTAGGACCCCCCCATAGTGCCTGGATGACCCCCCGGACGCCTGGGTCCCCTTTCTAGGACCCCCCCATAGTGCCAGGATAACCCCCCGGATGCCTGGGTCCCTCATCCACAACCCTGGACGCCTGGGTCCCTTAGTTGGGACTCAACCCCGGATGCCTGGGTCCCCTTTCTAGGACCCCCCCATAGTGCCTGGATGACCCCCGGATGCCTGGGTCCCCTTTCTAGGACCCCCCATAGTGCCTGGATGACCCCCGGACGCCTGGGTCCCCTTTCTAGGACCCCCCCCATAGTGCCTGGATGACCCCCCAGACGTCTGGGTCCCCTTTCTAGAACCCTCCCGGACGCCTGGGTCCCCTTTCTAGGACCCCCCCATAGTGCCTGGATGACCCCCGGACGCCTGGGTCCCCTATTTGGGACCACCCAAACTCCTGGGTCCCTCCCGAACTCCTGGGTCCCCCCCCGAACTCCCAGGTCCCACAAACTCCTATGTCCCCCGGACGCCTGGGTCCCTCCCGGACGCCTGGGTCCCTCCCGGACGCCTGGGTCCCCCCGGACTCACGGTGCAGGTGACGGACTTGGCGGTCCCGGCCTCCAGGAAGCCCAAGCGGAAGTCGTGGTGGCCACCATAGTCCTCGGTGGACGGGACAACGGGGGAGGGGCCGGCGGGGGGGAGGGGGCTCCGCGGGGGGGGGGCGGCACCAACACCCCCCCAGGGGCCGCTGGGGGGGGATCCAGGGGGCTCAGCTCCTGCTGGGGTTTGGGGGGGGGGGAGGTGGTTAGGGGGCCCGGACGCCTGGGTCCTCTTTTTGGGGGAGGGTCGCAGGACGCCTGGGTCCCTCCTGGGGATCTCCCGGACGCCTGGGTCCCCTTTTTGTGAAGGGGTCTCAGGATGCCTGGGTCCCTCCCGGACGCCTGGGTCCATTTTTGGGTGTACCCGGACGCCTGGGTCCCCTTTTGGAGGTGTCTGCAGGATGCCTGGGTCCCTTTTAAGGAGGTCACCCGAACGCCTGGGTCCACTTTTGTGGAGGGGCTGCAGGACGCCTGGGTCCCTTTCGGGGTCACCCGGATGCCTGGGTCCCCTTTTTGGAGGGGAGTCGCAGGACACCTGGGTCCTTTCTGGGGGGGTTGCAGGACGCCTGGGTCCCCTTTTTGGGGGAGGGTCACAGGACGCCTGGGTCCCTTTTGGGGGTCACCCGGACACCTGGGTCCATTTTTGGGGTCACCTGGGTCCCCTTTTGTGGAGGGGTCTCAGGACGCCTGGGTCCCTCCTGCGGATCTCCCGGACGCCTGGGTCCTCAGTTGGTGTCACCCGGATGCTCGGGTCCCCTTTGGAGGGGGTTCCCCGGATGCCTGGGTCCCTTTTTGGGGGGGGGTTGCAGGACGCCTGGGTCCCTCCTGCGGATCTCCCGGACGCCTGGGTCCTCAGTCGGGCCCACCCGGACGCCTGGGTCCCCCCAACACTCACCCAATCCGGTGGCTCCTCGGGCAGCGAGTGGAGGTTGTCGGGGAGCCTGGGGGAGGGGCCAAGGTCAGAGGTCACCAGTGTGACCCCGCCCCCGGACGCCTGGGTCCCCCTCCCCCCCCCCCCGAACTCCTGGGTCCCTCCCGAACTCCTGGGTCCCTCCCGAACTCACATGTTCCACAGGTCCAGGAACCCCTCGCCCCCCAGCAGCGGCTCCAGCTCCTCGGCCATGACGTCACGGGGGGGCGGGGCAGCGCCCGGACGCCTGGGTCCCCTCTGGGTGGGGGGGAGAGGCCACCCGGACGCCTGGGTCCCCTGGGATAGAGAACAGAGAAGAACCAGTTAAAGCAGCCGGACGCCTGGGTCCCTTTTTGGGGGTGGGAACCCCAGGTCCCTGCAGACGATTCCAGGGGGCGGAGTCTCCCCAAGCCCCGCCCCCTCCCCCCAGCACCCCAACCCCATAGGGGACCCAGGCGTCCGGGTGACCCCTTTTCCCCCCCAAAAAAGGGACCCAGGCATCCGGGTGACCCCTCCCCCCCAAAAAAAGGGACCCAGGCGTCCGGGTGACACCTTCCCCCCCAAAAAAAGGGACCCAGGCATCCGGGTGACCCCTTCCCACCCCCAAAAAGGGACCCAGGCATCCGGGTGACCCCTTCCCCCCCCAAAAAAGGGACCCAGGCATCCGGGTGATCCCCCCTCCCAAAAAAAGGGACCCAGGCGTCCGGCAGCTCCCCTTGTCCCCCCTCCCCCGTTCCAGAAGCCCCAGATTTCCCGGTGACACCCCCCCCCCCCAAAAAAGGGACCCAGGCGTCCGGGAGTCCCCCCCACTGAGTCCCCCCTCCCCCCAAACCCGGGGACCCAGGCGTTCGGGGATGGGGGAGGGGACCCCCCGGTACCTCCGGCCGCTCCCGCCACCGCCGCACGCGCTGGGGAATCCCCGATCCCGGCGTGCCCCGCGCGGGGAGGGGGCGGGGCCGAGGCCGCCGCCGCCATCTTGGTTGAGGGCAAAACGGGCAGTGGGCGGGGCCTCTTGCCCTTAACCTGGGACCATCCCGAACTCCTGGGTCCCTCCCCAACTCCAGGGAACCTCCAGAACTCCTGGGTCCCGCCCCCGAACTCCTGGGTCCCTCCCCGATCCTGCAGGTGGCGCTGCTGGGAACGAGCCCAAACTGGGAGCACTGGAACCCCCCACCACTCCCAGTTCCCCCAGTAAGAGGCTCTGCGGTTACTGGGAACCCCAACCAGGGGCACTCCTGGGTCCCCTCCCAGTCACACCAGTGCGCCCAGTAAGACCAGTTCCAGCTGCCAGAGTCAGTGACACTGGGACCAGTTACACCCCAGTTACAACATCCCAGTTCATCCCAGTTGCACAACTGGGTCTGGGCCCCATCCCAGTTCACCCCAGTTCATCCCAGTTACAACATCCCAGTTCATCCCAGTTCATCCCAGTTACAACATCCCAGTTCATCCCAGTTCACCCCAGTCCATCCCAGTTACAACATCCCAGTTCCATCCCAGTTCATCCCAGTGCCATCCCAGTTCATCCCAGTTCACCCCAGTTCCATCCCAGTTCACCCCAGTTCATCCCAGTTCATCCCAGTTCACCCCAGTTCCATCCCAGTTCACCCCAGTTCATCCCAGTTACAACATCCCAGTTCCATCCCAGTTCACCCCAGTCCATCCCAGTTCATCCCAGTTCACCCCAGTTCACCCCAGTTCCAACATCCCAGTCCATCCCAGTTCACCCCAGTTCCATCCCAGTTCATCCCAGTTCCATCCCAGTTCACCCCAGTTCCAACAACCCAGTTCCCCCCACTCCATCCCAGTTCACCCCAGTTCCAGCATCCCAGTTCACCCCAGTTCCATCCCAGTTCACCCCAGTCCATCCCAGTTCACCCCAGTTCCAACATCCCAGTTCACCCCAGTTCCAACATCCCAGTCCACCCCAGTTCCATCCCAGTTCACCCCAGTTCCATCCCAGTTCACCCCAGTTACAACATCCCAGTTCACCCCAGTTCCAACATCCCAGTTCACCCCAGTTCCAGCATCCCAGTTCACCCCAGTTCCAGCATCCCAGTTCACCCCAGTTACAACATCCCAGTTCACCCCAGTTCCATCCCAGTTCACCCCAGTTCCAACATCCCAGTTCACCCCAGTTCCATCCCAGTTCACCCCAGTTCCAACATCCCAGTCCACCCCAGTTCCATCCCAGTTCACCCCAGTTCCAACATCCCAGTCCATCCCAGCTCATCCCAGTTCACCCCAGTTCCATCCCAGTTACAACATCCCAGTCCATCCCAGTTCACCCCAGTTGCACAACTGGCCCCTCCCAGTCCCCCCCAGTCTGACCAGTTCCCCCCAGTTTGAGTCACGGGGCCCGTCCCAGTTCCCCCAGTTCAGCACCTTTATTGACACCAGTAACAGCTCCCAGTACAGACCAGTTCAGCAACTCCCGCCCCCGCCCCGCGGGGACCCAGGCGTCCGGGGGACCCAAAAAGGGACCCAGGCGTCCGGGGGACCCTCCAACACCCACTGTGACCCACAGACCCCCACACCATAAGGGACCCAGGCGTCCGGGAGCTCCCCGAAAAAGGACCCAGGCGTCTGGGAGTTCCCCAAAAAAAGGACCCAGGCGTCCGGGAGCTCCCCAAAAAAAGGACCCAGGCATCCGGGATCTACCCAGAGAAGTGGACCCAGGCGTCTGGGAGCTCCCCAAAAAAAGGACCCAGGCGTCCGGGAGCTCCCCAAAGAAGTGGACCCAGGCGTCCAGGAGATTCCCAAAAAAAAGGACCCAGGCGTCCGGGAGCTACCCAGAGAAGTGGACCCAGGCATCCGGGAGCTACCCAAAAAAAGGACCCAGGCGTCCGGGAGCTCCCTGAGAAAGGGACCCAGGCATCCGGGAGCTCCCCAAAAAAGGACCCAGGCGTCCGGGAGCTCTCCGGAAAAAGGGACCCAGGCGTCCGGGAGCTCCCCAGAGAAGTGGACCCGGGTGTCCGGGAGCTCCCCGTAAAAAAGGGACCCAGGCGTCCGGGAGCTCCCCAAAGAAGTGGACCCAGGCGTCCGGGAGCTACCCAAAAAAAGGACCCAGGCGTCCGGGAGCTCCCTGAGAAAGGGACCCAGGCGTCCGGGAGCTCCCTGAGAAAGGGACCCAGGCGTCCGGGAGCTCCCCAAAAAAGGACCCAGGCGTCCGGGAGCTCCCTGAGAAAGGGACCCAGGGGTCCGGGAGCTCCCCGGAAAAAGGGACCCAGGCGTCCGGGCCCATCAGATGGCGACGCTGTTCTCCACGTCGGGCGGGTCCAGGTACCGGTACGGCAGCTCCAGCCGCTGGTTCCGGTCCCGGATGCGGCGGGAAATGGCGGCCAAGCGGCGCTGGAACCGACCAATCAGGCGTCGCGGCTGCTCCTCCGTGAAGTGCTGCTCCGGGTAATGCCCCAGGGGGCGCTGCGGGAGAGCGGGGGTCACCCGGACGCCTGGGTCCCTTTGTCCAGGGAGCCCCAGGACGCCTGGGTCCCCTTTACTGGGGAGCTCCCGGACACCTGGGTCCCTTTATTCCAGGGAGCCCCAGGACGCCTGGGTCCCCTTTACCGGGGAGCTCCCGGACGCCTGGGTCCCTTTATTCCAGGGAGCCCCAGGACGCCTGGGTCCCTTTATTCCAGGGAGCCCCAGGACGCCTGGGTCCCCTTTACTGGGGAGCTCCCGGACGCCTGGGTCCCTTTCTTCTAGGGAGCTCCCGGATGCCTGGGTCCCCTTTACTGGGGAGCTCCCGGACGCCTGGGTCCCCTTTACTGGGGAGCTCCCGGACACCTGGGTCCCTTTATTCCAGGGAGCCCCAGGACGCCTGGGTCCCCTTTACTGGGGAGCTCCCGGACGCCTGGGTCCCTTTATTCCAGGGAGCCCCAGGACGCCTGGGTCCCTTTTTTCTAGGGAGCTCCCGGACGCCTGGGTCCCTTTTTTCTAGGGAGCTCCCGGACGCCTGGGTCCCCTTTACTGGGGAGCTCCCGGACACCTGGGTCCCTTTGTTCAGGGTGCTCCCGGACGCCTGGGTCCCTTTGGGGATGGGTGGGGTGGGTGGGGCAGGGTGGGGGATGGGTGTGGGAGGGGCGGGGGTGGGTGCTGTGGGGGAGGGGCGGCAGGGCAGAGGTGGGTGGGGGATGGGTGCTGTGGGGTGGGGGATGGGCAGGGTCACATGGGTGGGGGATGGGTGGGGGAGGGGCTCTCACCATGTCCAGGGGCTCGTTCCTCAGCACCCACAGCACCCGGGGTTGGGTTGGGTGGGGGATGGGTGGGTCAGGGTTGGGTGGGGGATGGGTGGGTGGGGGATGGGTGGGTCAGGGTTGGGTGGGGGATGGGCGGGTGGGGGATGGGTGGGTCAGGGTTGGGTGGGGGATGGGCTCTCACCATGTCCAGGGGCTCGTTGCGGAGCACCCACAGCACCCGGGGTTGGGTTGGGTGGGGGATGGGTGGGTCAGGGTTGGGTGGGGGATGGGTGGGGGATGGGTGGGGGAGGGGCTCTCACCATGTCCAGGGGCTCGTTGCGGAGCACCCACAGCACCCGGGGTTGGGTTGGGTGGGGGATGGGTGGGTCAGGGTTGGGTGGGGGATGGGTGGGGGATGGGTGGGGGAGGGGCTCTCACCATGTCCAGGGGCTCGTTCCTCAGCACCCACAGCACCCGGGGTTGGGTTGGGTGGGGGATGGGTCGGTGGGGGATGGGTTGGGTGGGGGATGGGCGGGTGGGGGAGGGGCTCTCACCATGGCCAGGGGTTAATTGCGGAGCACCCACAGCACCTGGGGTTGGGTTGGGTGGGGGATGGGTGGAGCAGGGTTGGGTTGGGGATGGGTGGGGGATGGGTGGATCGGGGTTGGGTGGGGGATGGGTGGGTGGGGGATGGGTGGGTCAGGGGTGTGTGGGGATGGGTGGGTGGGGGATGGGCTCTCACCATGTCCAGGGGCTTGTTCCTCAGCACCCACAGCACCCGGGGTTGGGTTGGGTGGGGGATGGGTCGGGTGGGGGATGGGTGGGGGATGGTCGGGTGGGGGATGGGTGGGGGATGGTCGGGTGGGGGAGGGGCTCTCACCATGTCCAGGGGCTCCTTCCTCAGCACCCACAGCACCCGGGGTTGGGTTGGGTGGGGGATGGGTGGGTGGGTCAGGGTTGGGTGGGGGATGGGCGGGTGGGGGAGGGGCTCTCACCATGTCCAGGGGTTAATTGCAGAGCACCCACAGCACCCGGGGTTGGGTTGGGTGGGGGATGGGTGGGTCAGGGTTGGGTGGGGGGTGGGTGGGGGATGGGTGGGGGAGGGGCTCTCACCATGTCCAGGGGCTCGTTGCGGAGCACCCACAGCACGGCCAGCACCCGCGCGGCCGCGTCCATGGGCGGCAGCGTGTCCAGCAGCTCCGCGTCCCCCAGGGGCGCTTTGCTGCGCGGGGGAGGGGCGCGCAGCACCGGGGGCATGTTGGGGGGGAACCCCAGTTCAAACTGGGGACACAACGGGGACACCGGTCACAACGGGGACCCCCCAACCAGGGCACCCATGGACCCCCCCCCCCACCCCGAGACACAGCGGGGACCCAGGAGTGCAGGGGAGTCACAAAGAATGAAGGGGGACCCAGGAGTTCAGGGGGGACCCAGGAGTTCGGGAAGGGACCCAGGAGTGCGGGAAGGGACCCAGGAGTGCGGGGGAGTCACAAAGAATGAAGGGGGACCCAGGAGTGCGGGAGGGGACCCAGGAGTTCGGGAAGGGACCCAGGAGTTCGGGGAAGTCACAAAGAGTGACGGGGGACCCAGGAGTGCGGGAGGGGACCCAGGAGTTCGGGGGAGTCACAAAGAGTGAAGGGGGACCCAGGAGTGCGGGAGGGGACCCAGGAGTTCGGGGGAGTCAGAAAGAGTGACGGGGGACCCAGGAGTTCGGGAAGGGGACCCAGGAGTTCGGGAAGGGGACCCAGGAGTTCGGGGAAGTCACAAAGAGTCACAGGGGACCCAGGAGTTCGGGAAGGGACCCAGGAGTTCAGGGGGGACCCAGGAGTTCGGGGGAGTCACAAAGAGTGACGGGGGACCCAGGAGTTCGGGAAGGGACCCAGGAGTGCGGGGGAGTCACAAAGACTGAAGGGGGACCCAGGAGTTCAGGGGGGACCCAGGAGTTCGGGGAGGGGACCCAGGAGTTCGGGGGAGTCACAAAGAGTCACAGGGGACCCAGGAGTTCGGGAAGGGACCCAGGAGTTCAGGGGGGACCCAGGAGTTCGGGGGAGTCACAAAGAGTGACGGGGGACCCAGGAGTTCGGGAAGGGACCCAGGAGTGCGGGGGAGTCACAAAGACTGAAGGGGGACCCAGGAGTTCAGGGGGGACCCAGGAGTTCGGGGAGGGGACCCAGGAGTTCTGGGGAGTCACAAAGACTGAAAGGGGACCCAGGAGTTCAGGGGGGACCCAGGAGTTCGGGAAGGGACCCAGGAGTTCGGGAAGGGACCCAGGAGTTCGGGGGAGTCACAAAGAGTGATGGGGGACCCAGGAGTTCGGGAAGGGGACCCAGGAGTTCGGGGGAGTCACAAAGAGTGATGGGGGACCCAGGAGTTCGGGAAGGGACCCAGGAGTTCGGGAAGGGACCCAGGAGTTCAGGAAGGGACCCAGGAGTTCGGGGGAGTCACAAAGAGTGATGGGGGACCCAGGAGTTCGGGAAGGGGGACCCAGGAGTTCGGGGGAGTCACAAAGAGTGAAGGGGGACCCAGGAGTGGGGGGGGGACACCCATAAGTTCGGGGGGGGACCCAGGAGTTCGGGAATGGACCAACAAGTTTTAGGGGGGACCCAGGAGTTCAGGAAGGGGGACCCAGGCATCCGGGAAGGGACCCAGGAGTGCGGGGGAGGGACCCAGGAGTGCGGGGGAGTCACAAAGACTGAAGGGGGACCCAGGAGTCTGGGAAAGGACCCAGGAGTCCGGGAAGGGACCAAGGAGTTTGAGGGGGGACCCAGGAGTTCAGGAGGGACCCAGGAGTTCGGGAGGGGACCCAGGCGTCCGGGCTGACCTGGCCGCTGTTGGTGGCCGCGTGATGCGCTGAGCAGGTGTAGATGATGGTGGTGACGAAGGTGACGAGTTGGGGGATGGACGTGAGCGCCGAGGGGACACCTGGGGGGGGACACGGGGGTCCCATGGGGGTCACATGTGGGTCACAGGGGGTTCCTGGGGGTCCCATGAGGGTCCCGGGGGGGGGTTTCATAGGGGGTTCCATGGGGGTCCCACGGTGGTCATGGGGAGTCCCTGGGGGGGTCCCGGGGGTCCCATGGGGGTCTCATGGGGGTCACAAGGGGTCCCATGGGGGGTTCCTGGGGGGTCACGGGAAAGTCCCATTGGGGGTTCCTGGGGGTCCCAATGGGGGGGTTCCATGGGGGGGTCACAGGGCGTCCCATGGGGGGCTCCTGGGGGGTCCCATGGGGGGGTCCCAATGGGGGGGCTCTCATTGGGGAGTCACCTGGGGGGGGTCCCATGGCGGGGGTCCCATGGGGGTTCACATGGGGGTCACAAGGGGTCCCATGGGGGGTTCCTGGGGGGTCACGGGAGAGTCCCATCGGGGTTTCCTGGGGGTCCCAATGGGGGGGGGGGGGGGTCCCCAATGATGGGGGGGGGGGTCCCCAATGATGGGGGTCACATGGGGGGTCCAATGGGGGCAGTCCCATGGGGGGGTCCTGGGTGTCCCAATGGGGGGGGAATCCCAATGGGGGGGTCCCAGGGGGGGGTCCATGGGGGTCACCTGAGCGCTGGCGCCCGAGGAAGCCGCGCCGGAAGATCTCGGCCACCCAGGCCTGCAGTTCGGGGTCCCCTCGCACGGCCTCGTCACACGAGTAATAGTGACACACGACCCCCCGCACGTACCTGCGGGGATGGGGGGGTGGCACCCGGACGCCTGGGTCCCCTCCCGGACGCCTGGGTCCCCCTTCACCCTTTCTGACCCCTCCCAAACACCTGGGTCCCTCCCGAACTCCTGGGTCCCTCCCGAACGCCTGGGTCCCCCTTCACCCTTTCTGACCCCTCCCAAACACCTGGGTCCCTCCCGAACTCCTGGGTCCCTCCCTGAACTCCTTGTGACCTCCCCAGAACTCCTGGGTCCCCCCTCACCCTTTGTGACCCCTCCAGAACTCCTGGGTCCCCCTTCACCCTTTGTGACCCCTCCAGAACTCCTGGGTCCCTTCCCAAACTCCTGGGTCCCCACCCCAAACTCCCAGGTCCCCCCAGACGCCTGGGTCCCCCCCTAGAACTCCTGGGTCCCCCCCTAGAACTCCTGGGTCCCCCCCTAGAACTCCTGGGTCCCACCCCAGAACTCCTGGGTCCCCCGGATGCCTGGGTCCCCCTTGAACTCCTGGGTCCCTCCCTGAATTCCTGGGTCCATCCTTGAACTCCTGGGTCCCCCACTAGAACTCCTGGGTCCCCAACCCCAGAACTCCTGGGTCCCCCCCCCCAGAACTCCTGGGTCCCCCCCGAACTCCTGGGTCCCCCTCTGAACTCCTGGGTCCCCCCCCTAGAACTCCTGGGTCCCCCCCGAACTCCTGGGTCCCCCTCTGAACTCCTGGATCCCCCCCCCTAGAACTCCTGGGTCCCTCCACGAACTCCCGGGTCCCCCGGATGCCTGGCTCCCTCCCGAACTCCTGGGTCCCTCACAGAACTCCTGGGTCCCCCCCCAGAACTCCTGGGTCCCCCCCCTAGAACTCCTGGGTCCCTCCCAGAACTCCTGGGTCCCCCCCCCCCCCCAGAACTCCTGGGTTCCCTGGACGCCTGGGTCCCCCCCGAACTCCTGGGTCCCCACCCCAGAACTCCTGGGTCCCCCGGATGCCTGGGTCCCCCTTGAACTCCTGGGTCCCTCCCTGAATTCCTGGGTCCATCCTTGAACTCCTGGGTCCCCCACTAGAACTCCTGGGTCCCCAACCCCAGAACTCCTGGGTCCCCCCCCCCAGAACTCCTGGGTCCCCCCCGAACTCCTGGGTCCCCCTCTGAACTCCTGGGTCCCCCCCCTAGAACTCCTGGGTCCCCCCCGAACTCCTGGGTCCCCCTCTGAACTCCTGGATCCCCCCCCCTAGAACTCCTGGGTCCCTCCACGAACTCCCGGGTCCCCCGGATGCCTGGCTCCCTCCCGAACTCCTGGGTCCCTCACAGAACTCCTGGGTCCCCCCCCAGAACTCCTGGGTCCCCCCCCTAGAACTCCTGGGTCCCTCCCAGAACTCCTGGGTCCCCCCCCCCCCCCAGAACTCCTGGGTTCCCTGGACGCCTGGGTCCCCCCCGAACTCCTGGGTCCCCACCCCAGAACTCCTGGGTCCCCCGGATGCCTGGGTCCCCCTTGAACTCCTGGGTCCCTCCCAGAACTCCTGGGTCCCCCCCCCCCCAGAACTCCTGGGTCCCCCCCCCCAGAACTCCTGGGTCCCCCCCGAACTCCTGGGTCCCCCTCTGAACTCCTGGGTCCCCCCCCTAGAACTCCTGGGTCCCTCCACGAACTCCCGGGTCCCCCCAGATGCCTGGCTCCCTCCCGAACTCCTGGGTCCCTCCCAGAACTCCTGGGTCCCCCCCAGAACTCCTGGGTCCCCCCCAGAACTCCTGGGTCCCTCCTTGAACTCCTGGGTCCCCCCCCAGAACTCCTGGGTCCCCCGGATGCCTGGGTCCCCCTTGAACTCCTGGGTCCCTCCCTGAATTCCTGGGTCCATCCTTGAACTCCTGGGTCCCCCACTAGAACTCCTGGGTCCCCCCCCTAGAACTCCTGGGTCCCCACCCCAGAACTCCTGGGTCCCCCCCCAGAACTCCTGGGTTCCCTGGACCCTGGGTCCCCCCCGAACTCCTGGGTCCCCACCCCAGAACTCCTGGGTTCCCTGGACCCTGGGTCCCCCCCCCAGAACTCCTGGGTTCCCTGGACCCTGGGTCCCCCCCGAACTCCTGGGTCCCCACCCCAGAACTCCTGGGTTCCCTGGACCCTGGGTCCCCCCCGAACTCCTGGGTCCCCCCCAAACTCCTGGGTCCCCCCCCAGAACTCCTGGGTCCCCCCCCCCAGAACTCCTGGGTTCCCTGGACCCTGGGTCCCCCTCTGAACTCCTGGGTCCCCCCTGAACTCCTGGGTCC
Source organism: Columba guinea (assembly GCA_032206185.1). NCBI lineage: Eukaryota > Metazoa > Chordata > Aves > Columbiformes > Columbidae > Columba > Columba guinea. The sequence goes on from JAVLUU010000755.1 coordinate 25,008, forward strand.
CCCCCCAGAACTCCTGGGTTCCCTGGACGCCTGGGTCCCCCCCGAACTCCTGGGTCCCCCTCTGAACTCCTGGGTCCCCCTCTGAACTCCTGGATCCCCCCCCCCCTAGAACTTCTGGGTCCCTCCACGAACTCCCGGGTCCCCCCGGATGCCTGGCTCCCTCCCGAACTCCTGGGTCCCTCCCAGAACTCCTGGGTCCCCCCCCCCAGAACTCCTGGGTCCCCCCCCCAGAACTCCTGGGTTCCCTGGACGCCTGGGTCCCTCCCCAGAACTCCTGGGTCCCCCCCCTAGAACTCCTGGGTCCCCCCCCAGAACTCCTGGGTCCCTCCTAGAACTCCTGGGTCCCCCCCCCAGAACTCCTGGGCCCTCCCCCCAGAACTCCTGGGTCCCCCCCCTAGAACTCCTGGGTCCCTCCTAGAACTCCTGGGTCCCCCCCCCAGAACTCCCGGGTCCCCCCGGATGCCTGGCTCCCTCCCGAACTCCTGGGTCCCTCCCAGAACTCCTGGGTCCCCCTCTGAACTCCTGGGTCCCTCCCCGAACTCCCGGGTCCCCCCGGATGCCTGGGTCCCTCCCGGACGCCTGGGTCCCACCTGCGGATGGCGGTCCAGATGCGCGCGGCGTCGTGCCCGAAGTGGTATCCCGGGGTGTCGGCGACGCGGCGGCGCCGGAGATCCCGCGGCAGCACCAGCGCCGAGTAGCGCAGCGAGCGCAGCCCCCGCGCCAGCAGCGCCAGCAGCCCCCGGCGGCCCAGGGACACGGCCTGCGGGGCCACCGCGGCAAGTCAGCACAACCGACCCCAACCCAACCGGAGTGGAGCCAAACCCAACCGGAACGGGGAGAAATCCACCCGGAATGGAGCCAAGTCCAACCGGAATGGAGCCAAGTCCAACCGGAATGGGGAGAAATCCAACCAGAATGGACCCAAAGTCAACCGGAATAGGGAGAAATCCACCCGGAATGGAGCCAAGTCCAACCGGAATGGGGAGAAATCCAACCAGAATGGACCCAAAGTCAACCGGAACGGGGAGAAATCCACCCGGAATGGACACAAATCCAACCGGAATGGGGAGAAATCCACCCGGAATGGAGCCAAGTCCAACCGGAATGGGGAGAAATCCACCCGGAATGGAGCCAAGTCCAACTGGAATGGGGAGAAATCTGCCCGGAATGGAGAGAAATCCACCCGGAATGGAGCCAAGTCCAACCGGAATGGAGCCAAGTCCACCCGGAATGGAGCCAAGTCCACCCGGAATGGGGAGAAATGGACCCGGAATGGAGCCAAGTCCAACCGGAATGGAGCCAAGTCCAACCGGAATGGAGCCAAGTCCAACGGGAATGGGGAGAAATCCAACCAGAATGGACCCAAATCCAACCGGAACGGGGAGAAATCCACCCGGAATGGACACAAATCCAACCGGAATGGGGAGAAATCCACCCGGAATGGAGCCAAGTCCACCCGGAATGGAGCCAAGTCCACCCAGAATGGGGAGAAATGGACCCGGAATGGAGCCAAGTCCAACCGGAATGGAGCCAAGTCCAACCGGAATGGAGCCAAGTCCAACGGGAATGGGGAGAAATCCAACCAGAATGGACCCAAATCCAACCGGAACGGGGAGAAATCCACCCGGAATGGACACAAATCCAACCGGAATGGGGAGAAATCCACCCGGAATGGAGCCAAGTCCACCCGGAATGGAGCCAAGTCCACCCAGAATGGGGAGAAATGGACCCGGAATGGAGCCAAGTCCAACCGGAATGGAGCCAAGTCCAACCGGAATGGAGCCAAGTCCAACGGGAATGGGGAGAAATCCAACCAGAATGGACCCAAATCCAACCGGAACGGGGAGAAATCCACCCGGAATGGACACAAATCCAACCGGAATGGGGAGAAATCCACCCGGAATGGAGCCAAGTCCACCCGGAATGGAGCCAAGTCCACCCAGAATGGGGAGAAATGGACCCGGAATGGAGCCAAGTCCAACCGGAATGGGGAGAAATTCAACTGGAATGGGGATAAATCCACCCGGAATGGAGCCAAGTCCGCCCGGAATGGGGAGAAATGGACCCGGAATGGAGCCAAGTCCAACCGGAATGGAGCCAAGTCCAACCGGAATGGGGAGAAATGGACCTGGAATGGACCCGAACCTGCACAACACGGACCCAAACCCAACCGGAGTGGAGCCAAACCCAACCGGAACGGGGAGAAATCCACCCGGAATGGAGCCAAGTCCAACCGGAATGGAGCCAAGTCCAACCGGAATGGAGCCAAGTCCAACTGGAATGGGGAGAAATCCACCCGGAATGGAGCCAAGTCCAACCGGAATGGAGCCAAGTCCAACCGGAGTGGGGAGAAATCCACCCGGAATGGGGAGAAATTCAACCGGAATGGGGATAAATCCACCCGGAATGGGGATAAATCCACCTGGAATGGGGATAAATCCACCCGGAATGGAGCCAAGTCCACCCGGAATGGGGAGAAATGGACCTGGAATGGACCCAAATCCAACTGGAATGGACCCAAATCCAACCGGAATGGACCCAAACGGACCCACAATGGGCAGAAATCAACCCGGAATGAACCCAAATCCGCCCGGAATGGGGAGGAATGGACCAGGAATGGACCTAAAATGGACCCAAAACTGACCCAAAACTCACCCAAATGGACCAAAAATTGATCCGAAAGGACCAAAAGTGGACTCAAATGGGCCCAAAATGGAGACAAATGGACCCAAATGATCCAAAATTGACACAAATGGGCCCAAAATGGAACCAAAATGGAACCAGAACTGACCCAAATGGACCCAAATGATCCAAAATTGACACAAATGGGCCCAAAATGGACCCAAAATGGATCCAACAATGGACCCAAAACTGACCCAGATGGATCCAAAATGGAGAGAAATGGACCCAAAATGGACCCAAAATGGACCCAAATAGATCCCAACAGACCCAAAATGGACCCAAATTGACCCAAAACGGACACAAACCAGATCCCAAATCCACCCAAAATCCACGCGCATCACCCCCAAAATGCCCCAAAATGGCCCAAAATGCCCCAAAATGGTACCTGGTCGAAGACGCCCCCCGGGTTGAGCAGGAACTTGCGCGCCAGCGTCCCCACGTGCACCGTGAACCGCGTGTGCGGCAGCAGCAGCTGCGGGCGCCCCGGACGCCTGGGTCCCTGGCCCCGGACGCCTGGGTCCCGCCCGCACCCCAAAACCAGGGGACACCCACACCCGGATGCCTGGGTCCCTCTATACCCCAATATTTGGGTCCCCAACTCCCGGACGCCTGGGTCCCCAACTCATCGACATCTGTATGGGCTCCCAACTCCCGGACGCCTGGGTCCCACCCGCCCCCCAAAACCAGGGGACACCCACACCCGGATGCCTGGGTCCCTCTATACCCCAACATTTGGGTCCCCAACTCCCGGACGCCTGGGTCCCCCAACTCATCGACATCTGGGTCCCCTATACCCGGACGCCTGGGTCCCACCCGCACCCCAAAACCAGGGGACACCCACACCCGGATGCCTGGGTCCCCTCTATACCCCAACATTTGGGTCCCCAACTCCCGGACACCTGGGTCCCCAACTCGTCAACATCTGGGTTCCCAACTCCCGGACGCCTGGGTCCCACCCGCACCCCAAAACCAGGGGACACCCACACCCGGACGCCTGGGTCCCTCTATACCCCAATATTTGGGTCCCCAACTCCCGGACGCCTGGGTCCCCAACTCATCAGATTCTGGGTCCCTCTATACCCAGATGTCTGGGTTCCCAACTCCCGGACGCCTGGGTCCCCCTATACCCGGATGCCTGGGTCCCCAACTCCCGGACACTTGGGTCCCTCTGTACCCAGATGTATGGGTCCCCCAACTCCCGGACGCCTGGGTCCCCAACTCCTCGACATCTGGGTCCCTCTACACCCGGACACCTGGGTCCCCAACTCCCGGATGCCTGGGTCCCTCTCTACCTGGACGCCTGGGTCCCCCTATACCCGGACGCCTGGGTTCCCAACTCCCGGATGCCTGGGTCCCTCTATACCCAGATGCATGGGTTCCCAACTCCCGGACGCCTGGGTCCCCCTATACCCGGATACCTGGGTTCCCAACTCCCGGATGCCTGGGTCCCTCTATACCCTGATGCCTGGGTTCCCAACTCCCGGACGCCTGGGTCCCTCTATACCCGGATACCTGGGTTCCCAACTCCCGGACGCCTGGGTTCCCAACTCCCGGACACCTGGGTCCCTCTATACCTGGACGCCTGGTTCCCAACTCCTGGATACCTGGGTCCCTCTATACCCGGATGCCTGGGTTCCCAACTCCCGGACGCCTGGGTCCCCCTATACCCGGACGCCTGGGTTCCCAACTCCCGGATGCCTGGGTTCCCAACTCCCGGACGCCTGGGTCCCTCTCTACCCGGATACCTGGGTTCCCAACTCCCGGACGCCTGGGTCCCTCTCTACCCGGACGCCTGGGTTCCCAACTCCCGGACGCCTGGGTCCCTCTATACCCGGATGTCTGGGTCCCCCTATACCTGGATGTCTGGGTCCCCAACTCCCGGACGCCTGGGTCCCCCCTATACACGGACGCCTGGGTTCTCAACTCCCGGACGCCTGGGTCCCCCTATACCCTGATGCAGGGGTTCCCAACTCCCGGACGCCTGGGTCCCCCTATACCTGGATGTCTGGGTCCCCAACTCCCGGACGCCTGGGTCCCCCTATACCCGGATGTCTGGGTCCCCAACTCCCGGACGCCTGGGTCCCCCTATACCTGGATGTCTGGGTTCCCAACTCCCGGACGCCTGGGTTCCCAACTCCCGGACGCCTGGGTCCCCCCTATACCTGGATGTCTGGGTCCCCAACTCCCGGACGCCTGGGTCCCCCTATACCCGGATGTCTGGGTCCCCAACTCCCGGACGCCTGGGTCCCCCCTATACCTGTATGTCTGGGTCCCCAACTCCCGGACGCCTGGGTCCCTCTATACTCTGATGCATGGGTTCCCAACTCCCGGACGCCTGGGTCCCCCTATACCCGGATACCTGGGTCCCCAACTCCCAGACGCCTGGGTCCCTCTATACCCAGATGTATGGGTTCCCAACTCCCAGACGCCTGGGTCCCCCTATACCTGGATATCTGGGTTCCCAACTCCCGGACGCCTGGGTCCCTCTCTACCCGGATGCCTGGGTTCCCAACTCCCGGACACCTGGGCCCCTCTCTACCCGGACGCCTGGGTCCCCGCCCCCACCCCCCCAGTGTGGGGGTTACCTTGTAGAGGGGGTGCTGGGGGGGCAGGTGCCGCAGGGTGCTGAGCGCGAACACCTCCCCCAGCAGGTGCGCCCGCAGCAGGTGGCTCAGCACCTCGTGCACGTGGAACTCAGCACCGCGCACCCAAACCTTGGCCAGGAGCCACGTCCCGGGGGGGTCCCCGGGCAGGAAGATGGGGGCGTCGGGACCGGGGGTGCTGGGACAGCTGGGGGGACACGGGGGGGGTCACCACATAGCACCCGGACGCCTGGGTCCATCCCCGGACGCCTGGGTCCATCCGCACCCGGACGCCTGGGTCCCTCGTGCACCCATGTCCCAGTGGGGAAAATGGGGGTGGCAGGGCCGGGGTGCTGGGAGAACTGGGGGGGGACACGGGGGGGGTCACCACATAGCGCCCGGACGCCTGGGTCCATCCCCGGACGCCTGGGTCCATCCCCAGATGTCTGGGTTACTCTATGCCCGGACGCCTGGGTCCCTCGTGCACACATGTCCCAGTGGGGAAAATGGGGGTGGCAGGGCCGGGGTGCTGGGAGAACTGGGGGGGACACGGGGGGCGTCACCATGTTGCACCCGGATGCCTGGGTCCATCCCCGGATGCCAGGGTCCCCCTGGGTTTTGGGGTCCCCTTGTATTGGGGTCCCCCCAGGTTTTGGGGGTTACCTGGATGGCAATGGGCAGCAGCCACCCTGAACCCCCAGACCCCCCCCACATCCCAGAGTCCCCCGGATGCCTGGGTCCCCTGTTTTGGGGTTACCTGGATGGCAATGGGCAGCAGCCACCCTGAACCCCCAGACCCCCCAACATCCCAGAGTCCCCCGGACGCCTGGGTCCCCCCCGGACGCCTGGGTCCCCCCCGGACGCCTGGGTCCCCCGTTTCGGGGTACCTGGATGGCGATGGGCAGCAGCCACCCTGAACCCCCAGACCCCCCCACATCCCAGAGTCCCCGGACGCCTGGGTCCCCCCCGGACGCCTGGGTCCCTCCCGGACGCCTGGGTCCCCCCGTTTCGGGGTACCTGGATGGCGATGGGCAGCAGTTGCCCGTCGGGGCGCTGGTGCAGGAGGCACATGGGGGCGGCCACGTACGTGGGGTGTCCGTGGATCAGCGCCGTGGGGATCCCGTCCAGCACCCCGTAATCCGCCAGGTAGATGTTGCCTGCCTGGGGGCGGGGTGGGGGGGTCACCCGGATGCCTGGGTCCACTCCCGGACGCCTGGGTCCCCTGAACTCCTGGGTCTTTCAATGGGTCTCTGGGTTCCTCCCGAACTCCTGGGTCCCACGAGGGGTCTCTGGGTTCCTCTCAGAATTCCTGGGTCCCTCCCCGGACGCCTGGGTCCCCCCCCTGAACTCCTGGGGCCCTCCCGGACTCCTGGGTCCCTCCCCAACCATTGGGGTCCCCACCACTCCCCAAACTCTCGGTTCCCCCCCAGACACCTGGGTCCCTCCCGGACACCTGGGTCCCCCCAACCTTAGACCCCCCCAAGCATTGGGGTCCCCCCCCGAACTCCTGGGTCCCTCCCAGACTCCCAGGTCCCTCCCGGACACCTGGGTCCCCCCAACCTTAGACCCCCCCAACCATTGGTGTCCCCGCCGGATGCCTGGGTCCCCCCCAACTATTGGGGTCCCCCAAAACTCCTGGGTCCCTCCCAACCTTAGACACCCCCCCACCCATTAGGGTCACCCCCGAACTCCTGGGTCCCCCCCCAACCTTAGACTCCCCCCCAACCATTGGTGTCCCCGCCGGACGCCTGGGTCCCTCCCGGACGCCTGGGTCCCCCCAGCCTTAGACCCCCCAACCATTGGGGTCCCCACCCCCCGGGACTCCTGGGTCCCCCCCAACCATTGGAGTCCCCACCACTCCCCAAACTCCCGGTTCCCCCCCGGACGCCTGGGTCCCTCCCGGACGCCTGGGTCCCCCCTCACCTCCATCTCCCGCTGCAGGGACGTGTGGGGCCCCAGGCTGGGGGCCACCATGTGTGGGGTGACGGGGAAGTTGGGGGGCAGCCGGTGGCAGCGGCGCAGCAGGACGGGGTTCACCCCGCTCAGGTACTGCGCCCCGAAAAACGCGTCGTCCCGCCAGTGCTGCAGCACGTACTCTGCGGGGCCCGGACGCCTGGGTCCCTCGGACGCCTGGGTCCCTTTTGTCCCCGCCCCGGATGCCTGGGTCCCTCCCAGAACCCCCCATGTTCCTCCTGAACTCCTGGGTCCCCCCACATCCCACCCAGACACCTGAGTCCTCCCATGTGTCTCCCACCCGGATGCCTGGGTCCCTCGGACACCTGGGTCCCTTGGACGCCTGGGTCCCTTTTGCCCCTCCCCCGAACGCCTGGGTCCCTCCCAGAACCCACCACGTTCTTCCCGAACTCCTGGGTCCCCCCATATGTCTCCCATCCAGACACCTGGGTCCCTCGGACGCCAGGGTCCCCTCAGCTCCCCAAATCCTGGACGCCTGGGTCCCTTTCATCCCCCTGTGTCCCCTCCCGAACTCCTGGGTCCCCCCATTGCCCCCCCATGTTCCTCCCGAACTCCTGGGTCCCCGCATGTCCCCAAGTGTCCCCATGTCTCCCCAAGTTCCCCAATGTCCCCCAACCCCTGATGTCCCCAATGTCCCAAATGACTCCAATGTCCCCAACACCCCCATTATCCCCATGTCCCCCCCAATGTCCCCAGGACCCCCAATGTCCCCAATGCCCTTAAGTCCCCCCATGCCCCCCAAGTCCCCGATGTCCCCCCAATGTCCCCACGTCCCCAATGTCCCCCCATCTGCCCATATTGTCCCACGTCCCCAATGTCCCCCCATATCCCCAAGTCCCCCAATGCCCCAAGTGTCCCCAAGTCCCCCAATGTCCCCAGTGCCCCCAATATCCGCCCATGTCCCCAACGCCCCCGTGTCCCCCCCGATGTCCCCAATGTCCCCAACGCCCCCGTGTCCCCCCAATGTCCCCAAGTCCGTACGTATGACCGGGCAGGGCAGACACTGGAACAGCCGCGTCAGCGCCTCCACGCTGGGCCACGAGTGGGGACGGTCCAGTAGCCCCCGGAGCTTGGACACGAGCAGCCTGGGAAAGGACCCAGGCGTCCGGGAAGGGGACCAAAAAAGTTCGGGGCGGAACCAAAGTTCGGGGGTCGCGGGGGCAGAGGGGGAGAGGTTTAGAGAAGGCACCGAGGCGCCTGGGGGACCGGAAATGATGTTACACCGAGGCAAATGGGGGCGGAAACGGGCGGTTCGGGGCTCCCAATTGGATTTTGGGGGGTTGGGGGGACAATGGGGAGACATGGGGACAATGGGGGAGGGCTCTAGGACCCTGGGGGTCACTCAGGGTCACTGGGACATGGGGGGGACATTGGGACAGGGGGATATGGGGACGGGGGGACATTGGGGAGGGATATGGGGACATGGGACAGCGGACAGACATGGGGGGACAATGGGGACATGGGGGGACAACGGGGACATGGGGATATAGGGAGGAAATAGGGGAATATGGGGACATTTGGGATGGGGGGACATTGTGGGGATGGGGGGACATTGGAGGGACGTGGGGACATGAGGGGGAACATGAAGAACATGGGGACAACGAGGACCATGGGGGGGACATAGAGGCAGGGACACAATGGGGGGACAATGCGGGGTGGGGACAGCAGGACTGGGGGGGTTGGGTTGGATTTCAAAGTCAAGTTCAGGGCTGGGGTCACTCCAGGTCATAAGCAGCAGAACTGGGGGTCAGGGGGTGTGGGGGGGGTGGATTTCAAGGTCAAGGCAGGGTCAGAGGTCACTCACCCGCTGCCCCCCCGCAGGTAAAAGGCGGCGGCTTTGGGGAGCGAGTAACACAGATCGGGGTCCGGGGGGGTCCCAAAGGGGAGGGACCAGGGCAGCCCGGGGGCGTACGGGGCCAACCTGGGGGGGAAATAGGGGTTAAACACCCCCCCGGGAGCAAGAAAGAACCCCCAGGGGGCAAATAGGGGCAACCTGGGGGTAATAATGGGTTAAATATCCCGCTGAGGTCATAAAACCCCCTGGAGAAAGACAGATAGATAGGGGGAACCCAGGCGTCCGGGGTGGGGGGGCAACCCAGGAGATCGGAAAGGGACACAGGGGTCCGAGAAGGGACCCAGGAGTTCGGGATGGAGACCAAAAATTTCAGGGCGGAACCAAAGTTCGGGGTCGCGCGGGCACAGGGGGGAGCTTTAGAGGTGGCACCGAGGCACCTGTGGGACCGGAAGTGATGTTACACCGAGGCAAATGGGGGCAGAAATGGGCAGTTTGGGGCTCCCAGTTGGAGTTTTTGGGGGTTTTGGGGGGACCCAGGAGTGCGGGAAGGGACCCAGGAGTGCGGGGGGGGACCCACCGGAAGCGCCGTCGCTGCTGCACGAGGTAACGTCGCCGGATCCGCCGCAGCACCGGGTGACGCTCCTGGGCCAGTGTCTTCGCTGGGGGTGACACCGTCAGGGACCCCGGCGTCCGGGGGACCCAGGAGTTCGGGGAGGGGACCCAGGAGTTCGGGGAGGGGACCCCCATAGGAGACTCCAGCGTCCAGGGGGACCCAGGCATCTGGGATTCTCCCCCCAATCTCCCCCATAGAGGACCCAAGAGTTTGAGGTGGACCCAGGAGTTCGGGAGGGGACCCAGGCGTCCGGGATTCTCCCCCAGTCTCCCCCATAGAGGACCCAGGAGTTCGGGAGGGGACCCAGGCGTCCGGGATTCTCCCCCAGTCTCCCCCATAGAGGACCCAGGAGTTCGGGGAGGGGACCCAGGAGTTCGGGATTCTCCCCCAATCTCCCCCATAGAGGACCCAGGAGTTCGGGAGGGGACCCAGGAGTTCGGGATTCTCCCCCAATCTCCCCCATAGAGGACCCAGGAGTTTGGGGAGGGGACCCAGGAGTTCGGGTTTCTCCCCCAGCTTCCCCCATAGAGGACCCAGGGGTTCGGGAGGGGACCCAGGAGTTCGGGATTCTCCCCCAATCTCCCCCATAGAGGACCCAGGAGTTTGGGAGGGGACCCAGGCGTCCGGGATTCTCCCCCAATCTCCCCCACAGAGGACCCAGGAGTTCGGGGAGGGGACCCAGGCGTCCGGGATTCTCCCCCAATCTCCCTCATAGAGGACCCAGGAGTTTGGGAAAGGACCCAGGAGCTCGGGAGGGGACCCAGGCGTCCGGGATTCTCCCCCAGCTTCCCCCATAGAGGACCCAGGAGTTCGGGAGGGGACCCAGGAGTTCGGGATTCTCCCCCAGCTTCCCCCATAGAGGACCCAGGAGCTCGGGAGGGGACCCAGGCGTCCGGGATTCTCCCCCAGTCTCCCCCATAGAGGACCCAGGAGTTCTGTGAGAGGACCCAGGAGTTCGGGATTCTCCCCCAATCTCCCCCATAGAGGACCCAGGAGTTCGGGAGGGGACCCAGGAGTTCGGGAGGGGACCCAGGAGTTCGGGATTCTCCCCCAGCTTCCCCCATAGAGGACCCAGGAGTTCGGGAGGGGACCCAGGCGTCCGGGATTCTCCCCCAGTCTCCCCCATAGAGGACCCAGGAGTTCAGGAGGGGACCCAGGAGTTCGGGATTCTCCCCCAGCTTCCCCCATAGAGGACCCAGGAGTTCTGTGAGAGGACCCAGGAGTTCGGGATTCTCCCCCAATCTCCCCCATAGAGGACCCAGGAGTTTGGGGGGGGACCCAGGCGTCCGGGGAGGGGGGACCCAGGCGTCCGGGTGTCACCCACCTGTCCCCTCGGGCAGGTCCCAGTGCCCGTACCCCACCAGCCAGCGGTACCAGGGGAAGTGGAAGGGACCCGCCTGCTCCTCGTCCCCTTCGTCATCGTCCTCGACGTCCCCGATGTCCCCGAGGTCAACGTCACCTTCATCCTCCTCTTCCTCGTCCTCCTCGTCACCCCCGTCCTCCTCCTCGGTGTCACCGGCGTCGCGCGGGGGCCGAGAACTCGGACACCCCGTCGTCGTTGTCGTCATCGTCGTCATCATCGATGTCATTGTCGCTGTCACTGTCGTCCTCGGCGGGGTCGGGCGTGGCCGGGGGCGTGGCCGGCGGAGGCTCCGCCCCTTCCGGCCACACCCGCAGGGTCTCGAGGAGCCAGCTGCTCTCGGGGAGGCCCCCGAAGGGCGATTTGTGCAGCCGCACCAGCAGGAGGCGCCCCAGGGCGCGGGGGCAGGGCACGCGGAACTCGCTGCACTGGGGGAGGGGACAGCGGGGGGCGGGGTCACGGGGCGGCCACGCCCCCCCCCCGGGGTGATGTCGTCAAGGGGGGTGATGTCGTCATGGGGGGTGATGTCATCAGGGGGTTGATGTCATCGGGGGGGGGGGTGATGTCGTCATGGGGGGTGATGTCGTCATGGGGGGTGATGTCATCGGGGGGGAGGGGTGATGTCGTCATGGGGGGAGGGGTGATGTCGTCATGGGGGGAGGGGTGATGTCGTCAAGGGGGGAGGGGTGATGTCATCGGGGGGGAGGGGTGATGTCATCGGGGGGGGGAGGGGTGATGTCATCGGGGGGGAGGGGTGATGTCATCGGGGGGGAGGGGTGATGTCATCGGGGGGGGAGGGGTGATGTCATCGGGGGGGGGAGGGGTGATGTCATCGGGGGGAGGGGTGATGTCATCGGGGGGGTCATGTCGTCATGGGGGGAGGGGTCATGTCGTCATGGGGGGAGGGGTCATGTCGTCATGGGGGGAGGGGTCATGTCGTCATGGGGGGAGGGGGTATGATGTCACGGTGTCACCGTCACTGAGTTATGACGTCACTGTCACAGCGTTCTGTTGTCACCACCACTGTGTTATGGCGTCGCCGTGTTATGACGTCACCGTCGCCGAGTTATGATGTCACCACCACCGTGCCACCGTCACCATGTCATGACGTCACCGTCACCATGTTATGATGGTGCCGTGTTATGATGGCACAGTCACGGAGTTATGACGTCACCATCAACAAGTTATGATGTCACCGCGTTCTGATGTCACGGCCACTGTGTTGTGACGTCACCATCACCGAGTTATGACGTCACCACATCATGACATCATCGTCGCTGAGTTATGACGTCACCATGTTCTGATGTCACGGCCACCATGTCACTGTCATCATGTTATGACGTCACCATGTTATGACGTCACCATCACCGAGTTATGTCGCAGCGTTCTGATGTCACGGTCACCGTGTCACTGTCACCGTGTTATGACATCACCGCATTCTGATGTCACTGTGTTATGACATCACAACATTCTGATGTCACCGTCACCTGTTATGACGTCACCGTCATCGTGTTGCGACATCACCGTCGCCATGTTGTGACGTCACCGCGTCCTGATGTCACCATCACCGTGTTGGGATGTCACCACATTCTGATGTCACCGTCACCGCGTTATGATGTCACCATCACCACACTCATGACGTCACCGCCACCGTGTCACCATCACCGTGTTATGATGTCATTGCCACCGTGTTATGACGTCACCACATTCTGATGTCACCGTCACCGTCTTATGATGTCACCAGCCCCTGGGGACACCCGCAGTGTCACCTCCCACAGCCCCACGTCCCCAAGTCCCTCCCAGGTGTCCCCCCAGCCCCCAAATAGGGGACCCAGGCGTCCGGGTGCCCCCCACTCCCCCCATAAGGGACCCAGCCCCTCCCAAATTAAAGGACCCAGGCGTCCGGGTAACCCCCACCCTCCTATAGGGGACCCAGGAAACTGGGTGTCCCACACCCCTAATAGAGAACCCAGGCATGCCCCACCCACTCCAATAAAGGACCCAGGAGTCCGGGAAGGGGACCCAGGAGTTCGGGGGTCTGTGTGCCCCCAATAAAGGACCCAGGAGTAGGGGAGGGGGGGACCCAGGAGTTCGGGGGGTCTGGGTGTCCCCAATAAAGGACGCAGGAATCTGGGTGTCTTCTCCCCCAATAAGGGACCCAGGCGTCCGGGGGAACCCACGAGTTCGGGGGGTGGACCCAGGAATTCGGGTATCCAGGTGTCCCCAAAAAGGGACCCGGGCATCTGGAAGAACCCAGGAGTCCGGGGAGGGGACCCAGGAGTTCTGGAAGGGACCCAGGGGTCCGGGAGGGGACCCAGGAGTTCTGGAAGGGACCCAGGGGTTCTGGAAGGGACCCAGGAGTCCGGGAGGGGACCCAGACGTTCTGGAAGGGACCCAGGGGTCCGGGAGGGGACCCAGACGTTCTGGAAGGGACCCAGGAGTCCGGGAGGGGACCCAGGAGTCCGGGGAAGGGACCCAGGAGTCCGGGGAAGGGACCCAGGAGTCCGGGGAAGGGACCCAGGAGTCCGGGGAAGGGACCCAGGAGTCCGGGGAAGGGACCCAGGCGTCCCGCAGCCCCTCTCACCGCTCCGGGGGCGAAGTCGGGTCCCCACGTGTCCAGGGGGGTGCGGGGGCTGGTCCCGCGGGTCCCCACGAGCGTCACCGCGATGCTGTCGCTGGTCCCGGCCAGCGGGTGGCAGCCGGTGCGGACCCGCACCCGGTACGCGACCGCCATGGCTGCGGGGGCGGGCTCCGCAAGCCGCTTTTATAGCCCAGGCCACGCCCCCGCGCAGTCATTGGGGCGTGAGCGCCGGCGCCACGCCCAGGAGGCGGGAACATAACGCTCATTGGTGGCGCCGGTACAGAGGCCACGCCTAGAGGGCGGGAACCAGCGCTCATTGACGAGGGCACCGGGGGGCGAGGCCGCGCCCAGAGGGCGTGGAGAGAACGCTGATTGGTGGAGCCGCCCCAAGGCACTGAGGCCACGCCCAGAGGGCGGGAACTAGCGCTCATTGACGAGGGCGCCGGGGGGCGAGGCCGCGCCCAGAGGGCGTGGAGAGAACGCTGATTGGTGGAGCCACGCCTAGAGGGCGGTGCCGAGCGCGCTGATTGGCTGAGGCTCCACGGGTTGTGTTTTTGGCACATTTAAAGCGATACAATTATTGTAATCGTGCATATGACTTATAGCGGTTGCATAATGATAACAGAGTATCATTATAATAAATTGCAACTCTTTAAAGTAATTATGACTAATTTTAATTAGAGTACTATAATGCGATATAATAGCATATAATGAAAGATAATGCAATATAAAATAATGCAATATAATTATAATATGCTACAGAATGCAAGAATATAATATAGTATAAAATTAAAATAGAATGTAGTTTTAATATAACTCAATACAATAAAGAACAATGTAATATTGTGGGGCGCCCGGACGCCTGGGTCCCTTCCTGGGGACACCCGGGTGCCTGAACTCCTGGGTCCCCCCCCCACCCCCGCCCGAACTCCTGAGTCCCCTATTTGGGAGCCCCAGACGCCTGGGTCCTTTATTGGGGACACCCGAACTCCTGGGTCCCTCCCGGACTCATGGGTCCCCCCCCCACCCCGAACTCCTGGGTCCTTCCTGAATTCCTCGGTCCCTCCCGAACCCGTGGGTCCCCCCCACCCCGAATCCTGGGTCCCCCACCGAACTCCTGGGTCCTTCCTGAATTCGTGGGTCCCTCCCGGACTCCTGGGTCCCCCCACCCCCCCCCCGCCCGAACTCCTGAGTCCCCTATTTGGGTCCCCCGGATGCCTGGGTCCTTAATTGGGGAGCACCCGGGTGCCTGAATTCCTGGGTCCCTCCAGGACTCCTGGGTCCCCCTCGAACTCCTGGGTCCCTCCCGAACTCCTGGGTGTCCCCTCCCCCCCCCGAACTCCTGGGTCCCTCCCGAACTCCTGGGTTCTTCCTGAACTCCTGGGTATCCCCCCCCCAGAACTCCTGGGTCCCCCCAGACACCTGAGACCCCTATTGGGGAACGCCCGGACGCCTGGGTCCCCTATTCGGGGGGGTGGCGGGGAGGCCACGCCCCCTTGCCGTGCTGCTATTGGCGGAGCCACGCCGCGAGGCTACGCCCCCTTGCCGCGTCCCCATTGGAGGGCTCTGGCGCTCAGGCCACGCCCCCTGAGGGAGGATCCAGGACACGCCCCCTGTCCTCACCCCCAATGGCGGATCCACCCGCCCTGGCCACGCCCCCGCCAGCGCCGTGCGCTCTCATTGGGCGATCGAGTCACCCAGGCCACGCCCCCTCTCGTTGCCATGGAGCCGCCCGGCGGGCGTGGCCAGGGGTGTCCCCAGCACTCCCGCCCCTTTCGCGTCACTTCCGGCGGCGTTTCCGGGTGCGATGGATCCCGAGTTCGACGATGTGGTGGCCCCGGAGGATCTTATGGTGAGGCCACGCCCCCATCGACCACGCCCCCGTATGACCACGCCCCCATTGGCCACGCCCCCGCGCCGACCCCTCCGCGTTCTGGCTCCGCCCCCCCCCCCGGTACCCCGCGCCGGGACCAGCGGAACGTGACCACGCCCACCTCCTAAACCCCGCCCACTGGGTAAGCCCCGCCCACTGGTCAAGCCCCGCCCCCATACCACCTTTTCTCGGCTCCTCCCATCACCCCTCAGTGACCCTTGACCCCATGACCTTTGACCCATGATATGTGAGCACACTGTTACATTTGCCCACTGTGACCTCTGACCTTTGACCCCAGGCTTGTCCCCCTGTCCCTGTTCCCCACCCCCCATGACCCTCCCGTGACCCCCGTGACCCCTGACCCGTCAACCCCCCAACCCCCATGACCTTGAACCCGTGACCCCCCTGACCCCATCACCCCTCCCCCAACCCACCGACCCCCCCAATCCCTGTGACCCCCATTGACCCCCGTGACCCCATTGACCCCCATGACCCCCATTGACCCTCTGACCCCTGGGACCCCCATTGACCCCCATGACCCCCATTGACCCTGTGACCCCACTGACCCCCCTGACCCCCCTTGACCCCATTGACCCCTATGACCCCCCGTGACCCCCATTGACCCTGTGACCTTTGGGGTATTTGGGACCCATCTTTGGTGGGTTCAACCCCAAAATTGGGGCTCTGGGGGACCCACTTTTGGGGTGTTTTGACCCATTTTTGGGGTGTTTGGCCCCATTTTCCATGGGTGCACCCCCCAAATTCAGGGCTCTCTAGGACCCATTTTTGGGGTGTTTTGACCCATTTTTGGGGTGGTTTTGACCCATTTTTGGGGTGTTTGGCCCCATTTCTGGTCTGGTTTGCCCCATTTTTGAGCCATTTTACCCCATTTCTGGTCCTTTTGGCCCCATTTCTGGGCCATTTTCCCCCATTTCTGGCCGGTTTTGGTCCGTTTTTGGTCCGTTTCTGCCCCCCATTTCTGGTTCATTTCACCCCATTTCTGGGCCGTTTTTGGACCATTTTTCCCCATTTTTGTTCTGTTTTTCGCCGTTTCTGGTTCGTTTTTCCCCATTTCTGGTCCGTTTTCCCCGTTTTTGGTCTGTTTTACCCCATTTCTGGTCCATTTTTCCCCATTTCTGGGGCGTTTTTGGCCGTTTTTGTTCCATTTCACCCCATTTCTGGTCCGTTTTTCTCTGGTTTTGCTCCATTTCACCCCATTTCTGGTCCGTTTTTCCCCATTTCTGGTCCCTTTTTCCCCCGTTTTTGGTCTGTTTTACCCCATTTCTGGTCCGTTTTTCACCGGGTTTGGTCCATTCTGCCCCATTTTTCGTCCGTTTATCGCCGTTTCTGGTCCGTTTTTCGCCGTTTCCGGTCCGTTCTCCCCCGTTTCCGGTCCGTTCTCCCCCATTTCCGGCCCCTTTATCGCCGTTTCTGGTCCGTTTTCGGTCCGTTTATCGCCGTTTCCGGCCCGTTTTTCGCCGTTTCCGGTCCGTTCTTCCCCATTTCCGGCCCGTTTTTCGCCGTTTCTGGTCCGTTTTTCGCCGTTTCCGGCCCGTTTATCGCCGTTTCCGGTCCGTTCTCCCCCATTTCCGGCCCCTTTATCGCCGTTTCTGGTCCGTTTTCGGTCCGTTTATCGCCGTTTCCGGCCCGTTTTTCGCCGTTTCCGGTCCGTTCTTCCCCATTTCCGGCCCGTTTTTCGCCGTTTCTGGTCCGTTTTTCGCCGTTTCCGGCCCGTTTATCGCCGTTTCCGGTCCGTTCTGCCCCATTTCCGGCCCGTTTATCGCCGTTTCTGGTCCGTTTTCGGTCCGTTTATCGCCGTTTCTGGTCCGTTTTCGGTCCGTTTATCGCCGTTTCCGGCCCGTTTTTCGCCGTTTCTGGTCCGTTTTTCGCCGTTTCTGGTCCGTTTTTCGCCGTTTCCGGCCCGTTTATCGCCGTTTCCGGCCCGTTCTGCCCGTTTCCGGCCCGTTTCCGGCCCGCTCTGCCCGTTCCGTTCCCGCAGGCGCTGGAGCGGCGGTTCGCGGAGCAGCAGCGGGGGGGGGCGGTGTCCCGGCGCTCCCAGTTCGAGTACGGATGGGCGCTGGTCCGGAGCCGCTACCGCAGCGACGTGCAGAGGGGGGTGGCGCTGCTGGGAGGTGACACGGGGACATGGGGACATGGGGGGGATGTGGGGACATGGGGGAATATGGGGGGATATGGGGACATGGGGGGATATGGGGACGTGGGGGGATATGGGGACATGGGGGGATGGGCGCTGGTCCGGAGCCGCTACCGCAGCGACGTGCAGAGGGGGGGTGGCGCTGCTGGGAGGTGACACGGGGACACGGGGACATGGGGGGGACATGGGGACATGGGGGATAATGGTGGGATGTGGGGGTTACGGGGGATAATGGGGGGATATGGGGATATGGGGGGATGTGGGGACATTGGGGATATAGGGGAATA
The DNA here is from genome assembly GCA_032206185.1 of Columba guinea. NCBI lineage: Eukaryota > Metazoa > Chordata > Aves > Columbiformes > Columbidae > Columba > Columba guinea. Next base: position 42,910 of record JAVLUU010000755.1, read on the forward strand.
TGGGGACATGGGGGGATAATGGGGACATGGGGGGATATGGGGGATAATGGGGGGATATGGGGACATGGGGGGACATGGGGGACATTGGGGATATGGGGACATGGGGGCATATGGGGATATGGGGGGATATGGGGACATGGGGACATTGTGGATAATGGGGGGATATGGGGACATGGGGGGATATGGGGACATGGGGGATAATGGGGGGATATGGGGACATTGGGGATATGGGGACATGGGGGGATATGGGGGACATTGGGGATATAGGGGAATATGGGGACATGGGGGGATATGGGGGAATATGGGGACATTGGGGACATGGGGGATATGGGGACATGGGGGATAATGGGGGGATATGGGGACATTGGGGGACATTGGGATATGGGGACATGGGGGGATGTGGGGGTTATGGGGGGGTGGGGGGGGATATGGGGATGTGGGGACATGGGGGGGATGTGGGAATATTGGGGTAATGGGGACATGGGAGGGTGTGGGGGGATATGGGGGAACAGGGGGATATGGGGGGACAGGGGGACAAGAGGATGGGGGCATATGGGGATAATGGATATATTGGGGGGACATGGGGACATTGTGGATAATGGGGGGATATGGGGACAGGGGGATATGGGGATGTGGGGGGATATGGGGACATTGGGGACACTGGGAAGGAATGGGGGGATATGGGGGTAATGGGGATATTGGGGGGTTATGGGGACAGGGGGTTATTGGAATATAGGGACATTGGGGATAATGGGGGGACATGCGGACATTGGGGACATGGGGATATGACTTGGATCACTGGGGGGCTCTAGGACCCTGGGGGTTATTTGGGGTCACTGGGGGGGCTCTAGGACCCTGGGGGTCACTGTTAAATGGGGACAGGGGGGACACCGGGTCACTGTTACATGGGGACATGGGGACAGGGGGACATGGGGACACCGGGTCACTGGTACATGGGGACAGGGGGACATGGGGACACCGGGTCACTGGGACATGGGGACAGGGGGACACCGGGTCACTGGGACATGGGGACAGGGGGACAGGGGGACACCGGGTCACTGGTACATGGGGACAGGGGGACATGGGGACACCGGGTCACTGTTACATGGGGACATGGGGACAGGGGGACACCGGGTCACTGGTACATGGGGACATGGGGACAGGGGGTCACCGGGTCACTGGTACATGGGGACAGGGGGGTTCACCCCCAGGCTCTGACCGTGTCCCCCGTCCCCGGTGTCCCCAGAGCTGCTCCCTGAGGGGACACGGGAAGAACAGCGGGACTACAGCTTCTACCTGGCACTGGGGAACTACCGGCTCAAGGTGACACGGGACAGGGGACATGGGACAGGGGACATGGGGATATTGGGATATGGGGACAGGGGGACAGGGGGACATGGGGACAGGGTGACAGGGGACAGGGGGACAGGGGACAGGGGGACAGGGGGACAGGGGACAGAGGGACATGGGAACAGGGGGACACGGTGACATGGGGACAGGGGGAACTCTGGGGGGTGGGGAGGGTGGGGGGTGGCACTGGGGGACACAGGGGACCCTTGTGCTCATGGGTCCTCATATTCCCCCATGTCCCCCTGTCCCCATGTCCCCTTGTCCCTCCATTGTCCCCATATGCCCATGTCCCCCTGTCCCAATGTCCCCATTGTCCCCAATGCCCCCATTGTCCCCATTGTCCCCCATGTCCCCATCACTCCCAATGTCCCCATTGCCCCCAATGCCCCCAATGTCCCCAATGTCCCCATCGCCCCCATTGCCCCCAATGTCCCCATTGCCCCCATTACCCCCAATGCCCCCATCACCCCCAATGTCCCCATCGCCCCCATTGCCCCCATTACCCCCAATGTCCCCATCGCCCCCATCGCCCCCAATGTCCCCAATGTCCCCATCGTCCCCCATGTCCCCATTGCCCCCAATGTCCCCATTGTCCCCCATGTCCCCATTGCCCCCAATGCCCCCATTGCCCCCATCACCCCCAATGTCCCCATCGCCCCCAATGCCCCCATTGCCCCCATCACCCCCAATGTCCCCATCGCCCCCATTGTCCCCAATGTCCCCATCGCCCCCATCACCCCCATTGTCCCCATGTCTCAGGAGTACGAGCGCTCCCTGTCGCACCTGGACCGGCTCCTGGCGCTGGAGCCCCAGAACCAGCAGGGGCTGCGGCTGCGGAGACACGTGAGGGACAGGATGAGGAGGGGTGAGCGGGGGATGGGGGGGCTGGGGGGGTGGGGGTGGGGACTGGGGGGCTGGGGGGGGTGGGGGATGGGGGGACTGGGGACATTGGGGAGACTGGGGTGAACTGGGATGGACTGGGAGGGACTGGGGTTAATTGGGGTGAACTGGGATGAACTGGGGTGAACTGGGAGGGACTGGGATGGACTGGGATGAATTGGGGCGGACTGGGGTGAACTGGGGTGAACTGGGAGGGATTGGGATGAATTGGGGTGAATTGGGGTGAACTGGGAGGGACTGGGGTGAACTAGGCCTCAATTAGGCCTCATTTATGCCTGATTTAGGCCTGAACTAGAGCTGATTTAGGCCTCAATTAGGCCTGAATTAGACCCAAATTAGACCTGAATTAGGCCTCAGTTGGGCCTCAACTAGGGCTGAACTAGGGCTGAATTAGGCCTCAACTAGGGCTGAATTAGGCCTCAACTAGGCCTCAATTAGAGCTGAACTAGGGCTGAATAGGCCTCAATTAGACTTTAATTAGGGTTGAATTAGGCCTCGTTTATTTCTGAATTAGGGTCGATTAGGCCTGAACTAGGCCTCAATTGGGGCTGAACTAGGGCTCAACCAGGCCTGAATTAGGGTTGAGTTAGACCTGAATTAGGGCTGGATTAGGCCTGAACAACTAGACCTCAATTAGGGCCCAACTAGAGCTGAACTAGGCCTGGACTAGGCCTCAATTAGACCTGAACTAGAGCTGAACTAGGCCTCATCGAGGCCTGAACTAGGCCTGAATTAGGCCTCTATTAGGGCTGAATTAGGCCTGAACTAGGCCTCCGTTAGGCCTGAACTAGGCCTGAATTAGGCGCTAATTAGGCCTCAACTAGACCTGAACTAGGCCTGAACTAGGCCGCATCAAGGCCTGAATTAGGCCTGAACTAGGCCTCGATTAGGGCTGCATTAGGCCTGAACTAGGCCTGAACTAGACCTCAATTAGGGCCCAACTAGAGCTGAACTAGGCCTGGACTAGGCCTGAACTAGGCCTCAATTAGGGCCCAACTAGAGCTGAACTAGGCCTGGACTAGGCCTGAATTAGGCCTGAACTAGGCCTGAACTAGACCTCAATTAGGGCCCAACTAGAGCTGAACTAGGCCTGGACTAGGCCTCAATTAGACCTGAACTAGAGCTGAACTAGGTCTGAATTAGGCCTCGATTAGGGCTGAATTAGGCCTGAACTAGAGCTGAACTAGGCCTGAACTAGGCCTCAATTAGGGCCCAACTAGAGCTGAACTAGGCCTGGACTAGGCCTCAATTAGACCTGAACTAGAGCTGAACTAGGCCTGAACTAGGCCTCAATTAGGTACTAATTAGGCCTCAATTAGGCCTCTCCAGTGGCCATTGGATGGGGGGACACTGGGGGACACTGGGGGTCGTTTCCCGCCCTGTGACGCGTGTCCCCTCCCCCCCAGACGGGCTGTTGGGCGCGGCCATCGTGGGGGGCGTGGCCTTGGGCGTGGCCGGCCTGCTGGGATTGGCCATTTCGCGCGCCCGCCACTGACGTCACCGGCCACGCCCCCATTGCCCCCAATGTGCCCCCAACCCCCCCCCGGGCTCTGGAGGTGACGACGCGGCGATGACGTCACGGTGACATCACAGTGACATCGTGATGACGTCACGGTGACATCAGCCCCTCCCCCAGTGCCTTGGGGACCCCCCGGCGTCCCCTCCCCCCACTGTAAATAAACCCCTTTGGCTCCAGTGACGTCATGTGATCACGTGGTGGGGGGGGAGGGGGAGCTGCCCGGACGCCTGGGTCCCCCCCGAACTCCTGGGTCCCCCCCGAACTCCTGGGTCCCTCCTGAACTCCTGGGTCCCCCCACCAAACGCCTGGGTCCCCCCCCCCCCACCGAACGCCTGGGTCCCTCCCGGACGCCTGGGTCCCCTCCAGCCCATAGAGTGGACCCAGGCGTCCGGGTGTGACCCTCCCCCCCATCCCCCTGCCCCCCCCGGGGGGACCCAGGCGTCCGGGCGCGTGGCGGGAGCGGGGCCGGATCTGCCCCTCCCCCACCCGCCCTTTCCTGCCCCGTTTCCGACGGCAGCAGCCCAGCCGCCCCTCCCCCTCCCATAGGGGACCCAGGCGTCCGGGAGGGGGGGGTGGGGAACAGGGGACCCAGGCGTCCGGGCCCCATTGAGGTGTCCAGACCCCATAGGGGACCCAGGCGTCCGGGCCCCACAGAAGCATCTTGGTCCCATAAGGGACCCAGGCGTCCGGGCCCCATTGAGGTGTCCAGACCCCATAGGGGACCCAGGCGTCCGAGGTGGGGGAGGGGAACAGGGGACCCAGGCATCCGGGCCCCATTGAGGTGTCCAGACCCCATAGGGGACCCAGGCGTCCGGGCCCCACAACAACATCTTGGCCCCATAAGGGACCCAGGCGTCCGAGGTGGGGGAGGGGAACAGGGGACCCAGGCGTCCGGGCCCCATTGAGGTGTCCAGACCCCATAGGGGACCCAGGCGTCCGGGCCCTATGGTGCCCCCCTCCCCTCCCCCCCGCTTTGGCGTCAACAGGAAAGTGGGAGGGATGGGATCGGGGGGGGGGCCCGGACGCCTGGGTCCCCTATTCCCCTCCCCCACTCGGACGCCTGGGTCCCCTCCCTGGTTGAGGGGGGGCCACACAGACACCGGGTGGGGGAGGGGCAGGAAGGGGGGCAGGGCGTGCCCGGACTCCTGGGTTCCTTCCTGGCGGGGGGAGGGGCAGGACGCCTGGGTCCCCCCCCCCCCCCGTTAAGGCCACCGGGCCGGGGCCACTGCGGCCACTGTCACCGGTGTCACCGGTGTCACCAACACCTCGTCCCCGAGCGGCCGCCGAGCGTGACCTTGACCTTGACCTTGACCCCACCGCGACCTTGGCCTGACCCCCCAGCCCGTCTGCTGCCGGTGACCCCGAACCTGAACTTGACCTTGAACCTGAACTTGAACTTGAACCTGATCCCAACCCGTCCCTGTCCCCGTCGGTCCCCACCCACCCCGACCTTGTCCCCAACCTGTCCCTGTCCCCAACCTGTCCCTGTCCCCACGCGGGTCCCCACTTGTCACCGCCCGTGTCCCCAAACCGGTCCCTGTCCCCAAACTCGTCCCTGTCCCCAACCCATCCCTGTCCCCACCCGTGTCCCCAAACCGGTCCCTGTCCCCAAACTTGTCCCTGTCCCCATCTGACCCCACTTGTCCCCACCCCTGTCCCCAAACTTGTCCCTGTCCCCACCCGTGTCCCCAAACCGGTCCTTGTCCCCAACCCATCCCTGTCCCCATCTGTCCCCACTTGTCCCCTCTTGTCCCCAACCCATCCCTGTCCCCACCTGTGTCCCCAAACCGGTCCCTGTCCCCATCTGTCCCCTTTGTCCCCAACCCATCCCTGTCCCCACCCGTGTCCCCAAACCGGTCCTTGTCCCCCTCTGTCCCCTTTGTCCCCAACCCATCCCTGTCCCCAAACCGGTCCTTGTCCCCATCTGTCCCCGCTTGTCCCCACCCTTGTCCCCAAACCGGTCCCTGTCCCCATCTGTCCCCTTTGTCCCCAACCCATCCCTGTCCCCACCCGTGTCCCCAAACGCATCCCCTGCCCATCCCTGTCCCCATAAGGGACCCAGGCGTTCGGGCCCCATTGAGGTCCCTGTCCCCCACCTCGCCCCGCGTTCCCCCCCGTGTCCCCCCCCGTGTCCCCCCCCGTGTCCCCCCCCGTGTCCCCAGCATGTCCCCGGGCTGGGCGGTGGCCGCGGCGGTGGCCCTGGGGGCGGCGGGCTGGGGGCTGCTGGTGGCCGCTGTGACCCACGGCGCGTGGGGGGTGGCCGGGGGCCAGGCCACGGCCGTGGCCACCGTCACCGTCACCCGTGGGCTCTGGAGCGACTGCGCCACCGACGCCAGCGGCGTCACCTCCTGCGTGCCACTCGTGTCACTCGTCACGCTGCCCGGTACGCCAGCGGGGGCGGGGGGGACACCCGTGGGGACAATGGGGGGACATCAGGGGGGACATCGATGGGACACCCGTGGGGACAATGGGGGGACATCAGGGGGGACAATGGGGGACACCCTGGGGACATCAATGGGACATCAGTGGGGACATCAATGGGACAGCAGTGGGGACAATGGGGGACATCAGTGGGGACAGTGGGGGACACCCGTGGGGACATTGATGGGACACCCGTGGGGACAGTGGGGGACATCAGTGGGACATCAGTGGGGACAATGGGGGGACATGGGGACATCCGTGGGGGACAATGGGGGACACCCGTGGGGGACAATGGGGGGACATCAGGGGGGACAATGGGGGACACCCGTGGGGACAATGGGGGGACATCAGTGGGGACAATGGGGGGACACCCGTGGGGACAATGGGGGGGACATCAGTGGGGACAATGGGGGACACCCTGGGGACATCAATAGGACACCCGTGGGGACAATGGGGGACACCCGTGGGGACAGTGGGGGACATCAGTGGGGACAATGGGGGGGACATCAATGGGGACATCAATGGGGACATCAGTGGGGACAATGGGGGGGACATCAATGGGGACATCAATGGGACATCCGTGGGGACAATGGGGGGACATCAGTGGGACATCAGTGGGGACAATGGGGGGGACATCAATGGGGACATCAATGGGACATCAGTGGGGACAATGGGGGGACATCAATGGGGACAATGGGGGACACCCGTGGGGACATCGCTGGGACATCAGTGGGGACAATGGGGGGACATCAGTGGGACATCCGTGGGGACAATGGGGGGACATCAATGGGGACATCAATGGGGACATCAGTGGGGACAATGCGGGGGACATCAATGGGGACATCAATGGGGACATCAGTGGGGACAATGGGGGGGACATCAATGGGGACATCAGTGGGACATCCGTGGGGACAATGGGGGGACATCAGTGGGGACAATGGGGGGGACATCAATGGGGACATCAATGGGACATCCGTGGGGACAATGGGGGGGACATCAGTGGGACATCAGTGGGGACAATGGGGGGACATCAATGGGGACATCGATGGGACAGCAGGGGGGACAATGGGGGGACATCAGTGGGGACATCAGTGGGGACATCAGTGGGGACAATGGGGGGACATCAGTGGGACATCAGTGGGGACAATGGGGGACACCCTAGGGACATCAATGGGACAGCAGTGGGGACAATGGGGGGGACATCAATGGGGACATCGATGGGACAGCAGGGGGGACAATGGGGGGACATCAGTGGGGACATCAGTGGGACATCAGTGGGGACATCGATGGGACACCCGTGGGGACAATGGGGGGGACATCAGTGGGGACAATGGGGAGACACCAGTGGGGACATCGATGGGACATCAGTAGGGACAGTGGGGGACACCCGTGGGGACATCGATGGGACATCTGTGGGGACAATGGGGGACATCAGGGGGGACATCGATGAGACATCAGGGGGGACAGGGAGACAGGGGGACATGGGGATACGGGGGCAGGGGAGCATGGGGACATTGGGGGACATGGGGACATGGGGACATCAATGGGAACGGGAAGGATATGGGGACAGGGGGACAATGGATATGGGGATATAGGACAGGGGGACATGGGGACAGGGGGACTGTGGGGACATGGGGACAAGGGGACATGGGGAGGTGTGTTTGGGACCCCCTAGTCCCTGGGGTTGGGGGTCTCAGTGTGGGGGACATACAGGTGGGGGTGTCCCCATGTCCCCAGTGTCCCCATGTCCCATTCATGTCCCCAGGGTACCTGCAGGGCTCCCGGGCCCTGGCGGTGTCCTCATGTCCCCAATGTCCCCAATGTCCCATTGATGTCCCCACTGTCTCCATGTCCCCAATGTCCCCAATGTCCCCAATGTCCCCAATGTCCCCAGGGTACCTGCAGGGCTCCCGGGCCCTGGCGGTGTCCCCATGTCCCCAATGTCCCCAATGTCCCCATGTCCCATTGATGTCCCCAATGTCCCCAATGTCCCCATGTCCCCAATGTCCCATTGATGTCCCCAACGATGTCCCCATGTCCCCAGGGTACCTGCAGGGCTCCCGGGCCCTGGCGGTGTCCTCATGTCCCCAATGTCCCCAATGTCCCCAATGTCCCCAATGTCCCATTGATGTCCCCATGTCCCCAATGTCCCCAATGATGTCCCCATGTCCCCAATGTCCCCAATGTCCCCAATGTCCCATTGATGTCCCCATGTCCCCAATGTCCCCAATGTCCCCATGTCCCCAGGGTACCTGCAGGGCTCCCGGGCCCTGGCAGTGTCCTCATGTCCCCAATGTCCCCAATGTCCCCCAATGTCCCAAATGATGTCCCCATGTCCCCAATGATGTCCCCATGTCCCCATGTCCCCAATGTCCCCAATGATGTCTCCATGTCCCCAATGTCCCCAATGTCCCATTGATGTCCCCAATGTCTCCATGTCCCCAATGTCCCCAATGTCCCCAGGGTACCTGCAGGGCTCCCGGGCCCCTGGCGGTGTCCCCATGTCCCCAATGTCCCCAATGTCCCATTGATGTCCCCAATGTCCCCATGTCCCCAATGTCCCCATGTCCCCATGTCCCCCAATGTCCCCAATGTCCCATTGATGTCCCCATGTCCCCAATGTCCCCAATGATGTCCCCATGTCCCCAATGTCCCCAGGGGTACCTGCAGGGCTCCCGGGCCCTGGCGGTGTCCCCATGTCCCCAATGTCCCCAATGTCCCCATGTCCCATTGATGTCCCCAATGTCCCCAATGTCCCCATGTCCCCAATGTCCCATTTGATGTCCCCAACGATGTCCCCATGTCCCCAGGGTACCTGCAGGGCTCCCGGGCCCTGGCGGTGGCCGCGGCCGCTCTGGGGGCGCCGGGGGGTGGCGCTGGGGGGGGGCGCGGGGCCCAGGAGGTGCCTGCGGGCAGCAGGGGGCGCCCTCCTCCTGCTGGCAGGTACGGGGACATGGGGGGGACATGGGGGGACATGGGGACATGGGGGGATATGGGGACATGGGGGGTGGGGGACGTGGGGGGACATGGGGGGGATATGGGGGGACGGGGGGATGGGGAGATGTGGGGGTACGGGGGGATGGGGGGACATGAGGGGGACATGGAGTGGAGGGGGGGTCACGGGGGGATGGGGGGAAGTGGGGAGATGGGAGGATGGGGGGACATGGGGGGGGGATGGGGACTTGGGGATATGGGGGGACGGGGGGGATGGGGGATATGGGGGACATGGGGACATATGGGGGGGGATGGCAGTGGATGTGGGGGGATGGGGGACATGGGGGGATGGGAGGATGTGGGGGGATATGGGGGGATGGGGGGACATGGGGGGGTGGGGGTGGATGTGGGGGAATGAGGGGTCAAGGGGATTGGGGGGGGTCAGAGGGGGCTGTGGTTCACTATGGGGTTTCTATGGGTCTCTATGGGTTTTTACCAACCCTATGGGTCTCTATGGGTCTCTATGGGTCTTTACCGTCCCTATGGGTCTCTATGGGTGTCTATGGGTCTCTACTATCCCTATGGGTCTCTATGGTCCTTTACCATCCCTATGGGTCTCTATGGGGGTCTATGGGTCTCTATGGGTCTCTACCATCCCTATGGGTCTC
>JAVLUU010000758.1:0-41035 GCA_032206185.1 Columba guinea
AAACTCCTGGGTCCCTTCCCGAACTCCTGGGTCCCTCCCTGAACTCCTGGGTCCCTCCTGACCTCCTGGGTCCCTTCCCGAACTCCTGGGTCCCCCAAACTCCTGGGTCCCTCTCCCAATGCCTGGGTCCCTTAACTCCTGGGTCCCCCCCCGAACACCTGGGTCCCCCGAACTCCTGGGTCCCTCCCTGAACTCCTGGGTCCCCCGAACTCCTGGGTCCCCCAACCCACTGGTTCACTCAGTGATTTTTGGGGGTTCCCAGGGATGCATTTCGGGGTCCCCATCCCCAGCCCGTCCGTCTGTCCTCCCCGCTCCGTCCCGTCCGTCCTTGGCCCGGGGCCGGCGCCGGAGCTGCCACATGTCCCCGTGTCCACATGTCCCCGTGTCCGCCTGTCCCCGAGATTAACGCGGGGACGGGAAAGTCTGAGTCACGGCCGAGGGGACACAGGTGGGGGACATGGGGGGGGACACACGACACGGGGGGGGGACACGGGGCCGGGGGACACCGAGGGACATCGAGGGGACACAGGTGGGGACGAGGAGGGACATGGGGGGGACTCACGTGGTTCCCGTGGGGTTGGGGACATGGGGGGGACAGCGAGGGACAGAGGGGGGGACGTGAGGGTGGCTGTGGGGCTGGGGATGGAGCTGAGCTGGGATGGACTTGGATGGACTGGGCTGAACTGGGCTGGACTGGGATGGACTCGACTGAACTGGACTGGACTGGACTGGGATGGACTGGACTGGGATGGACTCGACTGAACTGGACTGAACTGGGCTGGACTGGGATGGACTGAACTGGGCTGGACTGGGATGGACTCGACTGAACTGGGCTGGACTGGGATGGACTGGACTGGGATGGACTCGACTGAACTGGACTGAACTGGGCTGGACTGGGATGGACTGAACTGGGCTGGACTGGGATGGACTCGACTGAACTGGGCTGGACTGGGATGGGCTGTACTGGGATGGACTCGACTGAACTGGACTGAACTGGGCTGGACTGGGATGGACTGAACTGGGCTGGACTGGGATGGACTCGACTGAACTGGACTGAACTGGGCTGGACTGGGATGGACTGGACTGGGATGGACTCGACTAAACTGGGCTGGACTGGGCTGGACTGGGATGGACTGGGCTGGGATGGACTCGACTGAACTGGACTGAACTGGGCTGGACTGGGATGGACTGAACTGGACTGGACTGGGATGGACTCGACTGAACTGGACTGAACTGGGCTGGACTGGGATGGACTGGACTGGGATGGACTCGACTAAACTGGGCTGGACTGGGCTGGACTGGGATGGACTGGGCTGGGATGGACTCGACTGAACTGGACTGAACTGGGCTGGACTGGGATGGACTGGACTGAACTGGGCTGAACTGGGCTGGACTGGGATGGACTGAACTGGGCTGGACTGGGATGGACTCGATTGAACTGGGCTGGACTGGGCTGGACTGGGATGGACTGGGCTGGGATGGACTCGACTGAACTGGGCTGGACTGGGATGGACTGGACTGGGCTGGACTGGGATGGACTGGGCTGGGATGGACTCGACTGAACTGGGCTGGAGTGGGATGGACTGGACTGGGCTGGGATGGACTCGACTGAACTGGCCTGGACTGGGCTGAACTGGGCTAAACTGGACTGAACTGAGGTGGACTGGGATAGACTGGACTGGGTTAAACTGGACTGAACTGGGATGGACTGAACTGGGCTTGACTGGAATGGACTGGGCTGCACTGGGCTGCACTGGTCTGGACTGGGATGCTTCAGAGCAGGCTGGTCTGGGGTCTGTGAAAATGGTCTGGGCTAAACTGAACTGGGATGGACTGGGATGAGCTGAAATGGACTGAACTGGGCTGGCCTGGCTGAACTGGGCTCGACTGGACTGGGCTAAACTGGGCTGGACTGGGCTGGACTGGGATGCTTCAGAGCAGGCTGCTCTGGGGTCCATGAGACTGGTCTGGGTAAACTGGTCTGGGCTGAACTGGGATGGACTGGACTGGACTAAACGGGACTGAACTGGGCTGGACTGGAATGGACTGGTCTGGGCTGAACTGGGATGGGCTGAACTGGACTAAACTGGTCTGGACTGGGATGCTTCAAAGAAGGTCGGTCTGGGCTCCACGAGGCTTAACTGGGCTAAACTGGGCTAGACTGGACTGGACTGGGATGGAGTGGGATAGAACAGGATGGACTGGACTGGGCTGGTCTGAACAGAGCTGAACTGGGCTGAACTGGTGTGGACTGGGATGCTTCAGAGGAGGTTGATCTGGGCTCCATGAGGCTGAACTGGGCTAAACTGGACTGGACTGGACTGAGATGGAGTGGGATAGAGTGGGCTGGGCTGGGCTGGACTGGACTGGACTGGACTAGGCTGAGCTGGACTGAACTGGGCTGGACTGGGACGCTTTAGAACAGGCTGGTCTGGGCTAAACTGGGCTGAACTGGACTGGACTGGGATGCTTCAGAGCAGGTTGGCCTGAGTTCCACAAGGCTGAACTGGGCTGAACTGGGCTGAACTGGGAGCCATGGGGGACATGGAGGAAGATGAGGATGATGCCAACGCGGCGCTGCTGGAGGAGGGTGATGACGATGATGATGAAGATCATGATGATGATGACCATGATGGTGATGATGACCATGATGATGATGATGATGATGATGATGACGACGGCAACCATGGTGATGATGATGATGACGATGATGGTGATGATGACCCTGATGATGATGATGGTGATAATGATGATGATAACGCTGATGATGCCGATGCCAACGCGGCGCTGCTGGAGGAAGATGATGAGGATGATGAAGATGATGATGATGCTGATGACCCTGATGAGGATGACGATGATGATGATGGTGATGATGATGATGGTAATGCTGATGATGCTGATGCCAACATGGCGCTGCTGGAGGAGGATGATGAGAGTGATGAAGATGATGATGATGACCCTGATGATGATGATGGTGACGATGATGGTGATGATGACCCTGATGATGATGATGATGACCATCATGATGATGATGGTGATGATGACCCTGATGATGATGATGATGACCCTGATGATGATGATGGTGATGATGATGATGATGATGCCAATGACACTAATGCCAACACAGCGCTGCTGGAGAAGGATGATGAGGATGATGGAGAAGGTGATGATGAGGAGGACCATGATGATGATGAGGACCATGATGATATCGATGATGCCGATGCTGCCAAAGCCAACGCGGCGCTGCTGGAGGAGGATGATGATGACCATGATGATGATGATGACAATGACGATGATGGTGATGCCCATGATGATGTCGGTGATGCCGATGCCAACGCTGCCAAAGCCAACCTGGCGCTGCTGGAGGAGGATGATGAGGATGATGATGACCATGATGATGATGACGATGACCATGATGATGATGATGACCACGATGATGATGGTGAGGATGATGAAGATGACGCCGATGCCGCCGAAGCCAACGCGGCGCTGCTGGAGCGGCTGATGGCGCGGACGGGCCGGGCGCTGCCGCGGCGGGAGCTGGAGGACGACTGGGACATACTGGGAGAACTGGGACGCGGCTCCTACGGCCACGTGGTGCTGGTGGAACCACGAGGTGGTGGTGAGAGGGGTGGGGGGGACCCTCTGTGGGGCTGGGGTCCCTCCTATGGGGTGGGGGACCCTCTATGGGGATGGGGTCCTTCCTATGGGGCTGGGGTCCTTCCTATGGGGTGGGGAACCTCCTATGGGGTGGGGACCCTCTATGGGGCTGTGGACCCTCTATGGGTCTGGGGTCCCTCCTATGGGGTGGGGACCCTCCCATGGGGTTGAGGACCCTCCTATGGATTGGGGAACCCTCTACGGGGCTGTGGACCCTCTATGGGTCTGGGGTCCTTCCTATGGGGCTGGGGTCCTTCCTATGGGGTGGGGAACCTCCTAGGGATTGGGGAACCCTCTATGGGTCTGTGGACCCTCTATGGGTCTGGGGTCCCTCCTATGGGGTGGGGACCCTCCCATGGGGTTGAGGACCCTCCTATGGATTGGGGAACCCTCTATGGGGCTGTGGACCTTCTATGGGTCTCGGGTCCCTCCTATGGGGCTGGGGACCCTCTATGGGGTTGGGGACCCTCCCATGGGGCTGGGCTCCCCCCTGTGGGGTGGGGACCCACCTATGGAACTGGGGACCCTCTATGGGGCTGGGGACCCTCCCATGGGGCTGGGGACCCTCCCATTGGGCTGGGGTCCCTCCTGTGGGGTGGGGACCCTCCTATGGGGCTGGGGACCCTCTGTGGGGCTGGGGACCCTCTATCGGGTGGGGACCCTCCTATGGGGCTGAGGAGCCTCTGTGGGGTGGGAGACTCTCCTGTAGATGAACTGATGATTCCATTGCCCCCAACCCAATGGATAATTAATGACCTCGTTGACCCCAACCCCAATGGATAATTAACGATCCCATTGACCCCAACTCAATGGATAATTAACGATCCCATTGACCCCAACTCAATGGATAATTAACGATCCCATTGCCCCCAATCCAATGGATAATTTGACGAACCTGTTGACCCCAACCCAATGGATAATTAATGATTCCATTGCCCCCAACCCAATGAATAATTAATGATCCTGTTGACCGCAACCCAATGGATAATTAATGATCCCATTGCCCCCAACCCAATGGATAATTACTGATCCTGTTGACCGCAACCCAATGGATAATTAATGATCCCGTTGACCGCTTTCCAATGGATAATTAATGATCCCATTGACCCCAACCCAATGGATAATTAATGATCCTGTTGACGGCTTTCCAATGGATAATTAATGATCCCATTGACCCCAACCCAATGGATAATTAATGATCCCGTTGACCGCAACCCAATGGAGAATTAAGGATCCGATTGCCCTCAGTCCAGTGGACAATTAATGATCCCATTCCCCCCAACCCAATGGAGAATTAACGATCCCGTTGACCCCAACCTAATGGATAATTAACAATCCCATTGCCCCCAACCCAATGGATAATTAATGATCCCGTTGACCGCTTTCCAATGGATAATTAATGATCCCATTGACCCCTTTCCAATGGATAATTAACAATCCCGTTGCACCCAGTCCAATGGATAATTAGCAATCCCATTACCCCCAACCCGATGGATAATTAATGATCCCATTGCCCTCAGTCCAGTGGATAATTAATGATCCTATTCCCCCCAGCCCAATGGATAATTAATGATCCCGTTGACCGCTTTCCAATGGATAATTAATGATCCCGTTGACCCCTTTCCAATGGATAATTAACGATCTCGTTGACCCCCAACCCAATGGATAATTAACGATCCCATTGCCCCCAACCCAATGGATAATTACTGATCCCGTTGACTGCAACCCAATGGATAATTAATGATCCCGTTGACCGCTTTCCAATGGATAATTAACGATCCCATTGACCCCAACCCAATGGATAATTAATGATCCCCTTGACCGCAACCCAATGGATAATTAATGATCCCGTTGACCCCTTTCCAATGGATAATTAACGATCTCGTTGACCCCAACCCAATGGAGAATTAACGATCCCGTTGCCCTCAGTCCAGTGGATAATTAATGATCCTATTCCCCCCAGCCCAATGGATAATTAATGATCCCGTTGACCCCTTTCCAATGGATAATTAACGATCTCGTTGACCCCAACCCAATGGATAATTAACGATCCCATTGCCCCCAACCCAATGGATAATTACTGATCCCGTTGACTGCAACCCAATGGATAATTAATGATCCCGTTGACCGCTTTCCAATGGATAATTAACGATCCCATTGACCCCAACCCAATGGATAATTAATGATCCCCTTGACCGCAACCCAATGGATAATTAATGATCCCGTTGACCCCTTTCCAATGGATAATTAACGATCTCGTTGACCCCAACCCAATGGAGAATTAACGATCCCGTTGCCCTCAGTCCAGTGGATAATTAATGATCCTATTCCCCCCAGCCCAATGGATAATTAATGATCCCGTTGACCGCAACCCAATGGAGAATTAATGATCCCATTGACCGCTTTCCAATGGATAATTAATGATCCCGTTGACCCCAACCCAATGGAGAATTAATGATCCCGTTGACTGCTTTCCAATGGATAATTAACGATCCCATTGACCCCAACCCAATGGATAATTAACGATCCTGTTGACCCCAACCCAATGGACAACGAATGATCCCATTGCCCCCAACCCAATGGACGATTTGGTGATCCCGATGCCCCCATCCCGGCGCGTAGCCCCGCGATTCGTCCCCCGCAGGCCCCGCGGCGGTGCTGAAGGTGCTGCCGAAGTCGCGGACGTCGCGGCGCTCGTTCCTGCGGGAGTTCGTCATCGCGCGGCGCGTGTCCGGCCACCCGTCCTGCCTGCGGGCGCTGCCCCCAGCCCTTCGAGGGACCCGGCTTCTTCGCCTTCGCGCTGGAGCTGGCGCCCGCGGGGGACCTGTGCGGCATCCTCACCCCCGGGGTGCGCGGGGACACGGCGGGGGACGCAACGGGGGTGGCACCGGGGGGGTGGTGGCACCAGGGGGTGGGATGTACCCATGGGGTGGTGTCACCAGGGTGTGCGGTGTCCCCATGGGGTGGGATGTACCCATGGGGTGGAATGTCCCCATGGTGTATGAGGTACCCAGGGGGTGATGGCAGTTAAGCTCAGCTCAATTAAGTTCAGCTCAGTTAAGCCCGGCTCAGTTAAGCTCAGCCCAGTTAAGCTCAGTTCAGTTAAGCTCAGCGTTAAGCTCAACTCAGTTAAGCTCAGCATTAAACTCAGTTCGGTTAAACTCAGCTCAGTTAAGCTTGGTTCAGTTAAGCTCAGCTTGGCTCAGTTAGGCTCCGCTCAGCTCAATTAGGCTCACCTCAGTTAAGCTGGGCTCAGTTAAGCTCAGCCCACTTAAGCTGGGCCCAGTTAAGCAGGGCTCAGTTAAACTCAGCATTAAACTCAGCTCAGTTTAGCCTGGCCCAGTTAAACTCGTCTCAGTTAGGCTGGGCTCAGTTAAGCTCAGCCCAATTAAGCTGGGCTCAGTTAAGCTGGGCTCAGTTAAGTTCAGCCCAATTAAGCTGGGCTCAGTTAAGCTGGGCTCAGTTAAACTCGGCTCAGTTAAGCCGGGCTCAGTTAAGCTCAGCATTAAGCTCAGCTCAGTTAAACTTGGCTCAGTTAAGCTGGGCTCAGTTAAGCCGGGCTCAGTTAAGCTCAGCATTAAGCTCAGCTCAGTTAAGCTGGGCTCAGTTAAGCCGGGCTCAGTTAAGCTCAGCCCAATTAAGCTGGGCTCAGTTAAGCTGGGCTCAGTTAAGCCGGGCTCAGTTAAGCTCAGCTCAGTTAAGCTCGGCCCAGTTGAGCTCGGCCCAGTTGAGCCGGGCCCAGGTAAGCTGTGCTCAGGCAAGCTCCCGCGCAGGAGGGGCTGCCGGAGGAGCTGGTGAAGCGCGTGGCGGCCCAGCTGGCGGGGCGCCCTGGACTTCGTGCACGGGCGGTCGCTGGTTCACCGGGACGTGAAGCTGGACAACGTGCTGCTGTGGGACCGCGAGTGCCGGCGGGTGAAACTGGGCGACTTTGGGCTGGCGCGGCCGCGGGGCTGCCCCGTGGGGCCCGCGGCGGGGGGGGGCGCTGCCCTACGTGCCCCCCGAGCTGCGGCGGCTGCGGGGGGAGCAGACGCTGCGGCTGGAGCCCAGCGTGGACCTCTGGGCCTTCGGCGTCCTCATCTTCTGCCTCGGCACCGGGTGCTTCCCCTGGGCTGCGGCCACCGGGGGGGACCCCCAGTTCCGGGAGTTCGTGGCCTGGGGGCGGGGCAGGGGGGGCGGGGGGGCATGGGGGGGAACGGGAGTGCGGGGGGATGTGGGGGACACGGGGGGACATGGGGGCACAGGGGGACACGAGGACATGGGGGGATATGGGGACAGGGGGAGATGTGGGGACATGGGGGGACACGGGGGTGCAAGAGGACACAGGGACACAGGGGGATATGGGGACATGGGGGGACACAAGGACATGGGGGGATATGGGGACACGTGGGGACATGGGAACACGAGGGGACATGGGGACACGGGGGGACATGGGGACACGGGGGCACATGAGGACACAGGGGGGACATGGGGACGCGGGGGGGAACTGGGGACACGGGGGGGACATGGGGACACGGGGGGACATGAGGACACGAGGGGACATGGGGACAAAGGGACACTGTGGGACCCCTGGTGGGGACGTGGGGACACAGGGGGACACGGAGACACAAGGGGACACAAGGACACGGGGGGGACATGGGGCCACGGGGCCACAGGGCCCCCCCATCGGGCTGGTCGGGGTTCGCCCCCCCAGGGCTGCGGCTGCTGCGGCGGCTCCTGCGCTTGGAGCCCGAGCGGCGTCACCCGGCCCGGGATGTCACCGCCTTCCTGGGGCTGCCCTGGGTCACCGCGGGGGACACCGGGACACCGGGGGGACATGGGGACATTGGGGGACATGGGGGACACCGGGACACCGGGGGACATGGGGACATTGGGGGGCATGGGGGGACACCGGGACACCGGGGGGACATGGGGACATTGGGGGGACATGGGGGACACCGGGACACCGGGGGGACATGGGGACATTGGGGGACACCGAGACAGTGGGAGACGTGGGGACATTGGGGGACACGGGGGACACCGGGACACCGGGGGACATGGGGACATTGGGGGACACCGGGACAGCGGGAGACGTGGGGACATTGGGGGACATGGGGGACACCGGGACACCGAGGGACATGGGGACACTGGGGGACACCGGGACACCGGGGGACATGGGGACATTGGGGGACATGGGGGACACCGGGACACCGGGGGACATGGGGACATTGGGGGACACCGAGACAGTGGGAGACGTGGGGACATTGGGGGTCACGGGGGGACACCGGGACACCGGGGGACATGGGGACATTGGGGGACACCGGGACACCGGGGGACGTGGGGACATTGGGGGACATGGGGGACACCGGGACACCGGGGGACATGGGGACACTGGGGGACACCGGGACACCGGGGGACGTGGGGACATTGGGGGACATGGGGGACACCGGGACACCGGGGGACATGGGGACATTGGGGGACACCGGGACAGCGGGAGACGTGGGGACATTGGGGGACATGGGGGACACCGGGACACCGAGGGACATGGGGACACTGGGGGACACCGGGACACCGGGGGGACATGGGGACATTGGGGGACATGGGGGACACCGGGGGACATGGGGACATTGGGGGACACCGAGACAGTGGGAGACGTGGGGACATTGGGGGTCACGGGGGACACCGGGACACCGGGGGACATGGGGACATTGGGGGACACCAAGACAGCAGGAGATGTGGGGACATTGGGGGACACGGGGGACATAGGGACATTGAGGGACATGGGGACACTGGGAGAAAGTGGGGACATGGAGGACACTGGGGACATGGGGGACACAGGGGACTTGGGGGACATGGGGACATTGAGGGACACGGGGGACATGGGGGACACAGGGGACTTGGGGGACATGGGGACTTTGAGGGACATGGGGGATATAGGGACACTGAGTGACAGTGGGGACAGTGGGGACACCAGGGACACCAAGGACACTGGGGACAGTGGGGACATAGGGACACTGAGGGACAATGGGGACACCAAGGACACTGGGGATATTGGGGACATGGGGACACTGAGGGACAGTGGGGACACCAGGGACAGTGGGGACAGTGGGGATAATGGGGACACAGGGGACACCAGGGACAGTGGGGATAATGGGGACAGGGACATGGGGACATCGGGGGATACTGGGGATATAGGGACACTGGGGGACAGCAGGGACACCAAGGACAATGGGGACACCGGGGGATATGGGGACACTGAGGGACATGGGGGACAGTGGGGATAATGGGGATGGGGACATGGGGACATTGGGGGACAGTGGGGACACGGGGGACACGGGGGACATGGGGACATGGAGGGACAGGGGGGGACAGTGGGGATAATGGGGGACAGGGACATGGGGACATCGGGGGACACTGAAGGGGGGGACACGGGGACACCCCCTAGCCAGGGGGACACCGAGGACATTGGGGACAATGGGGACACGGGGGACAATGGGGACACAGGGGACATTGGGGACACGGAGGATATGGGGTACACAGGGGACAATGGGGACATGGGGGACATTGGGGACACGGGGGACAATGGGGACACGGGGGACAATGGGGACACGGGGGACACGGGGGACATTGGGGACACGGGGGATATGGGGGACACAGGGGACAATGGGGACACGGGGGACAATGGGGACACGGGGGACATGGGGGGACAATGGGGACACGGGGGACACTGGGGACACGGGGGACATGGGGGATATGGGGGACACAGGGGACAATGGGGACACGGGGGATATGGGGGACAATGGGGACACGGTTCCCACCCCCCCCGCTTAACTGGCTTTGGTGAACCCCCCAAATTTCCCCATTTTCACGCGTTTTACGGCAAACAAACCAATTAAAGGTGCCAATTAGTGCTTTTGTAACAGAAATCGCAGTTGGTTTTTAACTCCTGGGTCCTCTTTGAACTCCTGGGTCCCTCCCCGAACTCCTGGGTCCCCCCCGAACTCCTGGGTCCCCCCCGAACTCCTGGGTCCCTCCCCGAACTCCTGGGTTCCCTCCCGAATTCCTGGGTCCCTCCCCGAATTCCTGGGTCCCTCCCAAACTCCTGGGTCCCCCGAACTCCTGGGTCCCTCCCCGAACTCCTGGGTCCCTCCCAAACTCCTGGGTCCCCCGAACTCCTGGGTCCCCCATGGGTGGGACATTGGGGGGGTGACAGGGGAAGGGGGGGGGGGGGGGGTCACCGGTGACGTCATGTCCCTCCGCCCATCCCCCCCCCACCCCCCGCACCGGGGGGTGACAATGACAATGACACCGGTACGAGGGTTGGGAGAGGGCGGGGGGGGGGGAGGGGCGACCCCCCCAAACCGGGACCCCCGCCCCTCCCCCATCCCCGGACGCCTGGGTCCCCTTGCGGGGGGGATGGGGTTGGGGATCAATATGGATCCCGGACACCTGGGTCCCTTTGCGGGGGGGATTGGGGATCGATGTGGGTCCCGGACACCTGGGTCCCTTTGCGGGGGGGATTGGGGATCGATGTGGGTCCCGGACACCTGGGTCCCTTTGCGGGGGGGATTGGGGATCGATGTGGGTCCCGGACGCCTGGGTCCCTTTGCGGGGGGGGGGGGGTTGGAGGCCAATGGGGGTCCTGGACGCCTGGGTCCCTTTGTGGGGGTTGGGGGGGGAGAAGTCATGACCTCCCGGATGCCTGGGTCCACTTGATTGGGGGGGTTATGGGGGTCCCTGGGGGATGGAGTTGGGGGTCAATGTGCGTCCCGGACGCCTGGGTCCACTTGGAGCGGGGGGGCATAGGGGTCCCTGGGGCATGGAGTTGGGGGTCAATGTGGGCCCCGGACACCTGGGTTCCATTTGGGGGGGTTCCCGGACGCCTGGGTCCCCTGGGTGTGGGGGGGCATAGGGGGGGTTATGGGGGGGCCGTGGAGGTTCCCGGACGCCTGGGTCCCTCTTACCTGGGTCCCT
This sequence comes from Columba guinea, assembly GCA_032206185.1. Taxonomy (NCBI): domain Eukaryota; kingdom Metazoa; phylum Chordata; class Aves; order Columbiformes; family Columbidae; genus Columba; species Columba guinea. The sequence continues at coordinate 11,611 of JAVLUU010000758.1, forward strand.
GCGGGTGCTGCCCCCCCCTCCCCCGCCCGACGCTTTTAAGGCCTCGGGGTCCCCCCCCTCCCCCACCCCGCCCCTCCCCCCCCGCGTTTCCTGCCCCCGACCCGAACAAACAGGAAGAGGTGGGGGGGGCGGAGGGGACCCAGGCGTCCGGGAGGGGACCCAGGCGTCCGGGTTCCCAGGGCCCCCCCCCCACACACACCCGGGACCACGCCCTGAGCGGCCCCACCCCCACCCCCCCCCCAAGGGACCCAGGCGTCCGGGACCTTCATTGACCCCAAAGCCACGAAGAGGGGTCCCAGGTGTCCGGGCCCCACACCCCAGGAGGGACCCAGGTGTCCGGGTGCCACACCACAAAAAGGGACCCAGGCATCCGGGACCTTCATTGACCCCAAAGCAACCAAGTGGGGACCCAGGCGTTCAGGCCCCACACCCCAAAAGGGACCCAGGCATCCGGGCCCCACACCCCAAAAGGGACCCAGGCATCCGGGCCCCACACCCAAGGAGGGACCCAGGCGTCCGGGCCCCACACCCCAAAAAGGGACCCAGGCGTCCGGGCGGGTCCCGGTTCCCACGGGTGGTGCCAACGGCAGCGGGTGGGGCCCCATTCCAGCCCAGTATAGACCAGTATAACCCACTATAGACTGGAATAACCCAGTGCAGCCTAGTATAACCCAGTATAACTCATTATAACCCAGTATAACCCAGTCCAGACCAGTATAACCCAGTCCAGACCAGTATAACCCAGTATAACCCAGTCCAGACCAGTATAACCCAGTCCAGACCAGTATAACCCAGTATAACCCAGTCCAGACCAGTATAACCCAGTCCAGACCAGTATAACCCAGTATAACCCAGTCCAGACCAGTATAACCCAGTATAACCCAGTATAACCCAGTCCAGACCAGTATAACCCAGTATAACCCAGTATAACCCAGTCCAGACCAGTATAACCCAGTCCAGACCAGTATAACCCAGTATAACCCAGTCCAGACCAGTATAACCCAGTATAACCCAGTATAACCCAGTCCAGACCAGTATAACCCAGTATAACCCAGTATAACCCAGTATAACCCAGTATAACCCAGTCCAGACCAGTATAACCCAGTATAACCCAGTCCGGCCCAGTATATCCCAGTATATCCCAGTCCAGCCCATCCCCCCCCTCATTTTGGGCCGAAAAACTCGGTTTTCCAGCAAAAACCCCTCTTGTCCCGCAGCAACGTGGCGGGCGGCAGCCAATGGGAACGTTGGGAGCCGCCCCCACGTGGGCAGCGCGGCTGCTGATTGGTCAGAAGAGAACCGAGGGGGCGGGGAAAGGCGCGCTAGGCCGCGCCCCCTCCCCCCAATCCCGGGTCGGGCCGGGACGAAGGTGGGAAACGGGGTGGGGGGGGAAGGGAATTTGGGGGGAAATTTGGGGTGTTTTGGGTTATTTTGGAGATTTGGGGGGGGGGGGTGGGGTGGGGGAGGGTCTGGGGATTTGGGGTGTTGGGGGGGGGGGGGGAATCCCGAACTCCTGGGTCCTTTTCTGGGAGTCCCCGAACTCCTGGGTCCCTTTTTTTTTGGGGGGGGGGGGGGGGGTCTTGAGGGATTCTGGGGCCATTTTGGGTGAAATCTGGGGTATTTTGGGGCCATTTTGGGGTGAATTTTGGGGCATTTTGGGCCAATTTTGGGCCATTTTGGGCCATTTTAGGTCAAACTCGGGTGGTTTGAGCCCATTTTGTTTCAGTTTTAGGGCATTTTTGGCCCATTTTGGGTCAATTTTGGGGCATTTTGGGCCCATTTGGGGACTTTTTGGTCAGATCCAGGGAGTTTTTGGGGCCATTTTGGGGCATTTTGGGTCAAATTTGAGGTGTTTTGGGGCCATTTTGTGTCAGTTTTAGGGCATTTCAGGCCCATTTTGGGTGAAATCCGGGGTATTTTGGGGCCATTTTGGTCCATTTTGGATCATTTTGGGGCCCATTTTGGTCAAATCCGGGGTGTTTTGGGGCCTTTTTGGGTCAATTTTGGGGCATTTTGGGCACAATTGGGACCTTTTTGGGTCAAAACCTGAATGTTTTGGGGCCATTTCGGGTCATTCCGGGGGCATTTTGGGCCCTTTCACATCAATTTTGGGGCATTTTCCCCACATTTTGGGCCATTTCGGGTCGAACTCGGGGTGTTTTGGGGCCATTTTGGGTCAGTTTTAGGGCATTTTGGGCCCATTTCAGGTCAATTTTGGGTCATTTGGGGCCATTTTTGGGTCAATTTTGGGCCATTTTGGGTCAATATTGGGCCATTTTGGGCCCATTTGGGGCCATTTTGGGCCCATTTGGGGCCTTTTTGGTCAAATCCAGGGTGTTTTGGGGCCATTTGGGTCAATTTTGAGCCATTTTGGGGCCATTTTGGGTCAAACCCTGAGGGTTTTGGGGCCATTTTGGGTCAATTTTGGGCCATTTCGGGTCAATTTTGGGCCCATTTTGGGCCATTTTCGGTCAAATCTGGGCTGTTTTGGGCCCATTTTGGGTCAATCTGGGACCATTTTGGGCCCATTTGGGGCCATTTTGGGCCCATTTGGGGCCTTTTTGGTCAAATCCAGGGTTTTCTGGGGCCATTTTGGGTCACTTTTGGGCCATTTTGGGTCAATTTCAGGCCATTTTGGGTCAATATTGGGTCATTTTGGGCCCATTTGGGACCTTTTTGGTCCAATCCAGGGTGTTTTGGGCCCGTTTTGGGTCAATTTTGAGCCATTTTGGGGCCATTTTGGGTCAAACCCTGAGGGTTTTGGGGCCATTTTGGGTCAATTTTGGGCCATTTCGGGTCAATTTTGGGCCCATTTTGGGCCATTTTCGGTCAAATCTGGGCTGTTTTGGGCCCGTTTTGGGTCAATCTGGGACCATTTTGAGCCCACTTGAGGCCATTCCGCATCAATTTTGGGCCATTTTCGGTCAAATCCGGGGTGTTTTGGGGCCATTTTGGGTCAATTTGGGGCCATTTTGGGTCACTTTTGGGCCATTTTGGGTCAATTTCAGGCCATTTTGGGTCAATATTGGGTCATTTTGGGCCCATTTGGGACCTTTTTGGTCCAATCCAGGGTGTTTTGGGCCCGTTTTGGGTCAATTTTGAGCCATTTTGGGGCCATTTTGGGTCAAACCCTGAGGGTTTTGGGGCCATTTTGTGTCAATTTTGGGCCATTTCGGGTCAATTTTGGGCCCATTTTGGGCCATTTTCGGTCAAATCCGGGCTGTTTTGGGCCCATTTTGGGTCAATCTGGGACCATTTTGGGCCCATAGAGGCCATTCCGCATCAATTTTGGGCCATTTTCGGTCAAATCCGGGGTGTTTTGGGGCCATTTTGGGTCAATTTGGGGCCATTTTGGGTCAATATTGGGCCATTTTGGGCCCATTTGGGACCTTTTTGGTCCAATCCAGGGTGTTTTGGCCCCGTTTTGGGTCAATTTGGGGCCGTTTTGGGCCCACTTGATGCCATTTTGGGTCATTCTGGGGGTATCTGCTGCCGTTTCGGGTCCATTTTGGGCCGTTTCGGGTCCATTTTGGGCCGTTTCGGGTGCATTTTTGGCTGATTTTGGGGTGTCCGTGTCCCCCCAGATGCTGCGCTGCTGCTGCCGGCTGCTGGCGCTGCTGGGGCTGGTTTTGGGGTCCCCGCAGCAGCTCGGGGGGTTCATCCCCCCCCACGACCATTCCCGGGGCTCCAGTTACGACCACGACGCCTTTTTGGGGCCAGAAGAGGCGAAAACGTTCGAGCAGCTGAGTCCTGAGGAGAGCCAGAGGAGACTGGGGTGGGGACCCAGGCGTCCGGGGGACCCAGGCGTCCGGGAGGGGACCCAGGAGTTCGGGAGGGACCCAGGAGTTCGGGGGGGACCCAGGAGTTCAGGGAGGGACCCAAATAGGGGACCCAGGAGTTCGGGGAGGGACCCAAATAGGGGACACAGGAGTTCGGGGAGGGACCCAGGAGTTCGGGGAGGGACCCAGGAGTTCGGGGTGGACCCAGGAGTTCGGGGGGAACCCAGGAGTCCGGGAGGGGACCCAGGAGTTCGGGAGGGACCCAGGAGTTCGGGAGGGACCCAGGAGTTCGGGGGGAACCCAGGAGTCCGGGAGGGGACCCAGGAGTTCGGGGAGGGACCCAGGAGTTCGGGGTGGACCCAGGAGTTCGGGGGGGACCCAGGAGTTCGGGGGGGACCCAGGAGTTCAGGGGGGACCCAGGAGTTCGGGAGGGACCCAGGAGTTCGAGAGGGACCCAGGAGTTCGGGGGGGGACCCAGGAGTTCGGGGAGGGACCCAAGAGTTCGGGAGGGACCCAGGAGTTCGGGGGGGACCCAAGAGTGTGGGAGGGACCCAGGAGTTCGAGAGGGACCCAGGAGTTCAGGGGGGACCCAGGAGTTCGGGAGGGACCCAGGAGTTCGAGAGGGACCCAGGAGTTCGGGGAGGGACCCAGGAGTTCAGGGGGGGACTTTGGGGTGATTTGGGGTGTTTTTGGGGTCCCTTTCACGCCTCCTTCTCGGTCCCCAGGCTGCTGGTGCCGTTGATTGACAGCGACGGGGGCGGGGCCGTGACGCTGAGCGAGCTCCGTGATTGGCTGGAGCGGCGGCTGCGCGGGGCGCGCGAGGAGAGCGTGGGGCGCGCGTGGGGGGCGACACGATCGCGACGGCGACGGGATCGTGACCTGGAGCGAATATCGCGATGAGACCTTCGGGGACCCCGGTGAGGGACCCAGGAGTGCGGGGGGGACCCAGGAGTGCGGGGGGGACCCAGGAGTTCGGGAGGGACCCAGGAGTGCGGTGAGCGGGACCAGGGGGACCCCGAACTCCTGGGTCCGTTTTTGGTCATTCACGGACACCTGGGTCCCTCAGGAGCGTTCCCGGACGCCTGGGTCCCTTTTTGGGCATCATCCCCGCACTCCTGGGTCCCTTTCTGGGGGTCCCCGCACTCCTGGGTCCCTCAGGAGCGCTCCCGGACGCCTGGGTCCCTTTCTGGGGGTCCCCGCACTCCTGGGTCCCTCAGGAGCGCTCCCGGACGCCTGGGTCCCTTTCTGGGCATCCCCGCACTCCTGGGTCCCTCAGGAGCGCTCCCGGACGCCTGGGTCCCTTTCTGGGGGTCCCCGCACCCCTGGGTCCCTCAGGAGCGTTCCCGGACGCCTGGGTCCCTTTCTGGGGGTCCCTGCACTCCTGGGTCCCTCAGGAGCGCTCCCGGACGCCTGGGTCCCTTTCTGGGGGGTCCCTGCACTCCTGGGTCCCTCAGGAGCGTTCCCGGACGCCTGGGTCCCTTTTTGGGCATCATCCCTGCACTCCTGGGTCCCTTTCTGGGGGTCCCCCGCACCCCTGGGTCCCTCAGGAGCGCTCCCGGACGCCTGGGTCCCTTTTTGGGCATCATCCCTGCACTCCTGGGTCCCTTTTTGGGCATCATCCCCGCACTCCTGGGTCCCTTTCTGGGGGTCCCCGCACTCCTGGGTCCCTCAGGAGCGCTCCCCGGACGCCTGGGTCCCTTTCTGGGGGTCCCTGCACTCCTGGGTCCCTCAGGAGCGCTCCCGGACGCCTGGGTCCCTTTTTGGGCATCCCCGCACTCCTGGGTCCCTCAGGAGCGTTCCCGGACACCTGGGTCCCTTTCTGGGCATCATCCCCGCACTCCTGGGTCCCTCAGGAGCGCTCCCAGACGCCTGGGTCCCTTTTTGGGCATCCCCGCACTCCTGGGTCCCTCAGGAGCGCTCCCGGGCGCCTGGGTCCCTTTCTGGGGGTCCCCGCACTCCTGGGTCCCTCAGGAGCGCTCCCGGACGCCTGGGTCCCGCTGACCCCCCGTCCCCCGCAGGTGGCTTTGGGGACACGGGGCACCCCGAGCTGTACCGGCGCCTCCTGGCGCGGGACGAGCGGCGCTTCCGCGCGGCCGACGGGGACGGCGACGGCAGCGTCACCCGCCGCGAGTTCGCCGCCTTCCTGCACCCCGAGGACTTCGAGCACATGAGCGACGTCGTGGTGACGGTCAGCGCCCCGGACGCCTGGGTCCCTTTATGGGGAGGGTCCCCGGACGCCTGGGTCCCTTTCTGGGGTCTCCCAGATGCCTGGGTCCCTTTGTGGGGCTCCCCCGGATGCCTGGGTCCCTTTTTTGGGAGGGTCCCCGGACGCCTGGGTCCCTTTGTGGGAGTCCCCCAGACGCCTGGGTCCCTTTATGGGGTCTCCCGGACGCCTGGGTCCCTTTATGGGGTCTCCCGGATGCCTGGGTCCCTTTCTGGGGTCCCCCGGATGCCTGGGTCCCTTTTTGGGAGGGTCCCCGGACGCCTGGGTCCCTTTATGGGGTCTCCCGAATGCCTGGGTCCCTTTCTGGGGGTCCCCCGGACGCCTGGGTCCCTTTTTGCAGAGTCCCCGGATGCCTGGGTCCCTTTTTGGGAGGGTCCCCGGACGCCTGGGTCCCTTTATGGGGGTCCCCCGGATGCCTGGGTCCCTTTCTGGGGTCCCCCGGATGCCTGGGTCCCTTTGTGGGGATGGTCCCTGGATGCCTGGGTCCCTTTGTGGGGGTCCCCCGGACGCCTGGGTCCCTGTTTTGGGAGGGTCCCCGGACGCCTGGGTCCCTTTTTGGGGCTCCCCGAACTCCTGGGTCCCTTTCTGTGTGTCTCCGAACTCCTGGGTCCCTTTTTGGGGCTCCCCGGACGCCTGGGTCCCCTTTCTGTGATTCCCAGAACTCCTGGGTCCCTTTCTGTGATTCCCTGAACTCCTGGGTCCCTTTTGGGGCTCCCCGAACTCCTGGGTCCCTTTTTGGGGCTCCCCGAGCTCCTGGGTCCCTTTCTGTGTGTCCCCGAACTCCTGGGTCCCTTTTTGGGCTCCCCGAGCTCCTGGGTCCCTTTCTGTGTGTCCCCGAACTCCTGGGTCCCTTTTTGGGGCTCCCCGGACGCCTGGGTCCCCTTTCCGTGATTCCCCGAACTCCTGGGTCCCTTTTGGGGCTCCCCGAACTCCTGGGTCCCTTTTTGGGGCTCCCCGGACGCCTGGGTCCCTTTTTGGGGCTCCCCGGACGCCTGGGTCCCTCGGGGGGGTGACCGTGTCCCCGTGTGACAGGAGACGATCGAGGACATGGACGGGAACGGGGACGGGCTCATCCAGGAGGACGAGTACATCGGTGAGCCCGGACGCCGGGGTCCCTTTGGGGGGGGCACCCGGACGCCGGGGTCCCTTTTGGGGGGGGCACCTGGACGCCTGGGTCCCATTTTTAGATGACGAGCCGGACGCCTGGGTCCCTTCTGGGGGAATTGGGGGGATCACCCGGATGCCTGGGTCCCTTTTGTGGGGTGGGGGGAGTGAGGACACCTCCAACTCCTGGGTCCCTCCCGAACTCCTGGGTCCCTCCCCGAACTCCTGGGTCCCTCTCGAACTCCTGGGTCCCTCCCTGAACTCCTGGGTCCCCTCCCGAACTCCTGGGTCCCTCCCGAACTCCTGGGTCCCTCCCGAACTCCTGGGTCCCTCCCGAACTCCTGGGTCCCTTCCCGAACTCCTGGGTCCCTCCCGAACTCCTGGGTCCCTCCCTGAACTCCTGGGTCCCTTCCCGAACTCCTGGGTCCCTCCCGAACTCCTGGGTCCCTTCCCGAACTCCTGGGTCCCCTCCCGAACTCCTGGGTCCCTCCCGCACTCCTGGGTCCCCTCCCGAACTCCTGGGTCCCTCCCTGAACTCCTGGGTCCCTCCCGCACTCCTGGGTCCCCTCCCGAACTCCTGGGTCCCTCCCGCACTCCTGGGTCCCCTCCCGAACTCCTGGGTCCCTCCTGAACTCCTGGGTCCCCCCACACTCCTGGGTCCCCCCCGAACTCCTGGGTCCCCCCCGAACTCCTGGATCCCCCCCGAACTCCTGGGTCCCCTCCCGAACTCCTGGGTCCCCCCCGAACTCCTGGGTCCCCTCCCGAACTCCTGGGTCCCCCCCGAACTCCTGGGTCCCCCCCGAACTCCTGGGTCCCTCCCGAACTCCTGGGTCCCTCCCCGAACTCCTGGGTCCCCCCGCACTCCTGGGTCCCTGACGTGGCCCCTCCCCCAGCCGAACTCACCGGGGGGTCCCCGGATTCGCCGGAACCCCCGTGGGTGGCGGAGGAGCGCGAGCAGTTCCGGAAGGGGCGGGACCAGGACGGTGACGGCCAATTGAATCGCGCGGAGGTGGCCATGTGGGTGCGGCCCCCGAGCGGTGATTGGGCGGAGGTGGAGGCGGCGCATTTGATTCACCACGCGGACGGGGACAAGGTGACAGTCCCGAACGCCTGGGTCCCCCCCGAACTCCTGGGTCCCCTATTTGGGTCCCCCCCGACCTCCTGGGTCCCTCCCAAACTCTTGGGTCCCTCCCGAACTCCTGGGTCCCTCCCCGAACTCCTGGGTCCCTCCCGAACTCCTGGGTCCCTCCCCGAACTCCTGGGTCCCTCCCGAACTCCTGGGTCCCTCCCCGAACTCCTGGGTCCCTCCCGAACTCCTGGGTCCCCCCCGAACTCCTGGGTCCCTCCTGAACTCCTGGGTCCCCTATTTGGGTCCCCCCCGGCCTCCTGGGTCCCTCCCAAACTCTTGGGTCCCTCCCGAACTCCTGGGTCCCTCCCCGAACTCCTGGGTCCCTCCCGAACTCCTGGGTCCCTCCCCGAACTCCTGGGTCCCTCCCGAACTCCTGGGTCCCTCCCCGAACTCCTGGGTCCCTCCCGAACTCCTGGGTCCCCCCCGAACTCCTGGGTCCCTCCTGAACTCCTGGGTCCCCTATTTGGGTCCCCCCCGGCCTCCTGGGTCCCTCCCAAACTCTTGGGTCCCTCCCGAACGCCTGGGTCCCTCCCGAACTCCTGGGTCCCTCCCCGACCTCCTGGGTCCCCTATTTGGGTCCCCCCCCCACCTCCTGGGTCCTCCTGAACGCCTGGGTCCCCTGAACCCCTTTGTCCTCTCCCGAACTCCTGGGTCCCTCCCGAACTCCTGGGTCCCTCCCGAACGCCTGGGTCCCCCAGGACGGTCAGCTGACCCGCGCCGAGATCCTGGCCCAATGGCAGCTGTTCGTGGGCAGTCGCGCCACCAACTACGGCGAAGACCTGGAGCGACCACATGACGAGCTGTGACCCCCGGACGCCTGGGTCCCTCCCGGACGCCTGGGTCCCTCCCGGATGCCTGGGTTCCCTCCCGAACTCCTGGGTCCCTCCCGGACTCCTGGGTCCCTCCCGGATGCCTGGGTCCCCCCCTGGAAACCTGGGTCCTCCCCGGACTCCTGGGTCCCTCCCGGACGCCTGGGTCCCTCCCGAACTCCTGGGTCCCCCCAGGTGCCCATAGGGGACAAAAAAGGGACATCAGTGGCGGGTGGGGGGGGGGGTGAATAAAGATTTGGGGGTCACCCCCCCCCCAATAAACTGTCTCATCAATGACATCGCCCCCCCCCCCCCGACATCACAAACCTGATGACATCACAAAACGAGTGACGTCACAAACCCGATGACATCACCAACCCCGATGACGTCACAGCCCCGTTTTCACGTTTATTTGATACAAAACCATAAGTTACGAAACTGGGGGGGGGGGGGGGGGAGGGGACATTGGGGACCCCCCCAAACTCTCACCCCCCCACCCCCCACATGTGGGGGGAGGGGCCATTGGGGACCCCAATAATAATGGGGGTGACATAGGGACAATGGCCCCAAATCATAATAATAATGGGGGGGGTCACTTGGGGTCCCCCTATTTTTGGGGTCTCCCCCATTTTTGGGGTGTCCCCCCCTAATTATAGTGAATGGGATGGAGGGGACATTGGGGACCCCCCTGGGACCCCAATAATAATGGGGGTGACATGGGGCCAATGTCACCCCAACCATAGGGGGGGTGTCCCTGGTATTGGGGGAGGGGGGGGTCACTTGGGGTCCCCCCCATTTTTGGGTTCCCCCCTTACTTATGGGGGGACAACCATTGGGGACCCCTATAATAATGGGGGTGACATGGGGACAATGGCCCCAAATCACAATAATAACGGGGGGGGGGGGGGGGGAAGTCACTTGGGGTCCCCCCCATTTTTGGGGTGTCCCCCTAATTACAGTGAATGGAGGGGGGGGGGGTGTTGTTTGTCCCCCTATTGGTGACACAGGGACAATGTGACCCCCCCATAAGTGGCACCGTTGGGTAGGGGGGGGGGTCCCGTGATTTGGGGGGGGGGGGGCTTTGGGGGTGCCCCCCCCCCCCGTTTTGGGGGTGTCCCCCCGTTTTGGGGTCAGCGCATGCGGTAGTCGGTGGAGCAGGAGAGTTCGCTGAGCTGCCCCTTGAAATCCAGGTCAATGGTGAAGTCCAGGTCGCGCTGGGGGGGGGAAACGGGGGTCACGGGGTCACCGTGGGGTCATAGGGGTCACCGCGGGGTCATGGGGTCAGCTGGGGTCATGGGGTCAGTCAGGGATCACAGGGGTCAGCCAGGGTCATGGGGTCACCAGGGGTCATGGGGTCAGTCAGGGATCACAGGGGTCAGCTGGGGTCATCAGGGGTCATGGGGTCAGCCAGGGGTCATGGGGTTACCAGGTGTCATGGGGTCAGCCAGGGGTCATGGGGTCAGCCAGGGGTCATAGGGGTCACCGCAGGGTCATGGGGTCAGTCAGGGATCACAGGGGTCAGCTGGGGTCATCAGGGTCATGGGGTCAGCCAGGGGTCATGGGGTTACCAGGTGTCATGGGGTCAGCCAGGGGTCATGGGGTCAGCCAGGGGTCATAGGGGTCACCGCAGGGTCATGGGGTCAGTCAGGGATCACAGGGGTCAGCTGGGGTCATCAGGGGTCAGCCAGGGTCATGGGGTCACCAGGGGTCATGGGGTCACCAGAGGTCATAGGGGTCAGCCAGGGGTCATAGGGGTCAGCCAGGGGTCATGGGGTCAGCCAGGGGTCATAGGGGTCATGGGGTCAGCCAGGGTCATGGGGTCAACTGGGGTCATGGGGTCAGCCAGGGATCACAGGGGTCAGCCAGGGTCATGGGTCACCAGGGGGTCAATGATGGGGGGAGGGGACACAGGGTCACCACGGGTCAGGGGGTCACCCAGGGGTCATGGGGTCACTGTTAGGGCAAGAGGGGTCACCAAGATAAGGGGGGAACCCCAACCCCCCCCCCCCCAGTCCCCCCCCAATGTCCCCAAGACCCCACCCATGTCCCCAGGTCACCCCAATGTCCCCAGGCCACCCCAATGTCCCCAAGTGTCCCCAGGTCACCCCAAGTGTCCCCAGGTCACCCCAATGTCCCCAAGTGTCCCCAGGTCACCCCAAGTGTCCCCAGGTCACCCCAATGTCCCCAAGTGTCCCCAGGTCACCCCAAGTGTCCCCAGGTCACCCCAATGTCCCCAAGTGTCCCCAGGTCACCCCAATGTCCCCAGGTCACCCCAATGTCCCCAAGTGTCCCCAGGTCACCCCAATGTCCCCAGGTCACCCCAATGTCCCCAAGGTCACCCCAATGTCCCCAGGTCACCCCAATGTCCCCAAGTGTCCCCAGGTCACCCCAAGTGTCCCCAGGTCACCCCAATGACCCCAAGTGTCCCCAGGTCACCCCAATGTCCCCAGGTCACCCCAATGTCCCCAAGTGTCCCCAGGTCACCCCAATGTCCCCAGGTCACCCCAATGACCCCAAGTGTCCCCAGGTCACCCCAATGTCCCCAAGGTCACCCCAATGTCCCCAAGTGTCCCCCCAATGTCCCCAAGGTCACCCCAATGTCCCCAAGTGTCCCCAGGTCACCCCAATGTCCCCAAGTGTCCCCCCAATGTCCCCAAGTGTCCCCAGGTCACCCCAATGTCCCCAGGTCACCCCAATGTCCCCAAGGTCACCCCAATGTCCCCAAGTGTCCCCAGGTCACCCCAATGTCCCCAAGTGTCCCCCCAATGTCCCCAAGTGTCCCCAGGTCACCCCAATGTCCCCAGGTCACCCCAATGTCCCCAAGGTCACCCCAATGTCCCCAAGGTCTCCAGACCCAAGTTCTTGACCTTGAGCTCCATGGTGACCCCACCAGAACACCGAGTGTCCCCACGTTCCCACGCTCCACCCCTGTCCCCGAGGTCCCCCCAATGTCCCCAGGGTCCCCCCCAATGTCCCCAGGGTCCCCCGCAATGTCCCCAGGGTCCCCCCCCAATGTCCCCAGGGTCCCCCCCAATGTCCCCCGTGTCCCCCCCCGTGTCCCCAGGTCCCGTACGTTGTTCTTGGCGTTGGGTTTCATGGTGATGGTGCCGAAGATCTCCTCGCCGCTCTTCACCGTCAGGTATTCCTCCATGTAGAACACCGTCTGCTTCCAGTGCGTGTACGGGGACTCGGGGCCTGGGGACACGGGGACAGCGTCACAGACGTGGGGACATCGTGGGGACATCATGGGGACACCATCAGAGACATGGGGACACCATGGGGACATCATGGGGACATTATCAGAGACATGGGGACACCGTGGGGACACCATCAGAGACATGGGGACACCATGGGGACATCATGGGGACACCATCAGAGACATGGGGACACCATGGGGACATCATGGGGACATTATCAGAGACATGGGGACACCGTGGGGACACCATCAGAGACATGGGGACACCATGGGGACATCATGGGGACATCATCAGAGACATGGGGACATCAATGGGGACTCTGCTTCCAGTGCGTGTACGGGGACTCGGGGCCTGGGGACACGGGGACAGCGTCACAGACATGGGGACATCATGGGGACATCATGGGGGACATCATGGGGACATCATCAGAGACATGGGGACATCAATGGGGACTCTGCTTCCAGTGCGTGTACTGGGACTCGGGGCCTGGGGACACGGGGACAGCGTCACAGACATGGGGACATCGTGGGGACATCATGGGGACACCATCAGAGACATCGGGGCACCATGGGGACATCATGGGGACACCATCAGAGACATCGGGGCACCATGGGGACATCATCAGAGACATGGGGACATCATGGGGACATCATCAGAGACATGGGAACACCATGGGGACATCATGGGGACATCACAGGGACATGGGGACACCGTGGGGACATCATCAGAGACATGGGGACATCAATGGGGACTCTGCTTCCAGTGCGTGTACGGGGACTCGGGGCCTGGGGACACGGGGACAGCGTCACAGACATGGGGACACCATGGGGACACCATGGGGACATCATCAGAGACATGGGGACATCATGGGGACATCATGGGGACATGGGGACACCGTGGGGACATCGTCAGAGACATGGGGACATCATGGGGACATCATGGGGACATCATTAGAGACATGGGGACATCAATGGGGACATGGGGACATCAATGGGGACTCTGCTTCCAGTGCGTGTACGGGGACTCGGGGCCTGGGGACACGGGGACAGCGTCACAGACATGGGGACACCGTGGGGACATCATGGGGACACCATCAGAGACATCGGGGCACCATGGGGACATCATCAGAGACATGGGGACATCATGGGGACATCATCAGAGACATGGGAACACCATGGGGACATCAATGGGGACTCTGCTTCCAGTGCGTGTACGGGGACTCGGGGCCTGGGGACATCATGGGGACATTGTCAGAGACATGGGGACACCGTGGGGACATCACAGGGACATCATGGGGACATCACGGGGACATCATCAGAGACATGGGAACACCATGGGGACATCATCAGAGACATGGGGACACCGTGGGGACAGCGTCACAGACATGGGGACATCACAGGGACATCACGGGGACATCACGGGGACACCGTGGGGACATCATGGGGACATCATCAGAGACATGGGGACATCAATGGGGACATCATGGGGACATCATGGGGACATGAATGGGGACATTAACGCTCCCCCAGGCCCCGCCTACTGTTGGAGAAGCCGCTTCTCTTGTGCCCATAGGGAACCTGATTGGGGCTCAGCCTTCGCTCCGCCCCCTCTGTGGCTGACCCCACCCCCTCCAGGCTCCACCCCCTCTAGGCCCCGCCCCCCTAGGCCCCGCCTACTGGTGGAGAAGCCGCTTCTCTTGTGGCTATAGGGAATCTGATTGGGGCTCAGCATTGGCTCCGCCCCCTCTGTGGCTGACCCCACCCCCTCCAGGCTCCACCCCCTCTAGGCCCCGCCCCCCTAGGCCCCGCCTACTGGTGGAGAAGCCGCTTCTCTTGTGGCTACAGGGAACCTGACTGGGGCTCAGCGTTGGCTCCGCCCCCTCTGTGGCTGACCCCACCCCCTCCAGGCTCCGCCCCCTTCAGGCCCCGCCCCCTTCAGGCCCCGCCTACTGGTGGAGAAGCCGCTTCTCTTGTGCCCATAGGGAACCTGATTGGGGCTCAGTGTTGGCTCCGCCCCCTCTGTGGCTGACACTGCCCCCTCCAGGCTCCACCCCCTTCCAGGCCCCGCCCCCCCAGGCCCCGCCTACTGTTGGAGAAGCCGCTTCTCTTGTGGCCATAGGGAACCTGATTGGGGCTCAGCCTTCGCTCCGCCCCCTCTGTGGCTGACCCCACCCCCTCCAGGCTCCGCCCCCTTCAGGCCCCGCCCCCTTAGGCCCCGCCTACTGGTGGAGAAGCCGGTCCTCTTGTGGCAGCGCGTGAACTCGATGTTGAAATAGGCGACGAGCGCGTGGACGTAGTCGTTGCGCTTGACCTGCAGGCAGAACGGGGCGGTGAACGTCAGCTCCTCCACCTTCACCGAGTAGATGTCCACCTCCTGGGGCAAGAAACGGGGAGATCGGTGAAAACCGCGTCCAAAAAGCACCAAAAACGGCGAAATTAGACCCGAAATACGGCCGGAGATGGAGGCGCGAAAGTAACACAAATACAGCCCAAAAATCAGCCCCAAAATGCACCCAAATCCACCCAAACTCGGCCTCTGAACCTTCACTGAGTAAGTGGCCAATTTATTGGGAAATGACCCCAAAATTAGCACCAAGAATTGACCAAAAGCGGCAAAATTGGACCCAAAACTCAGCCTGAGATGGAGACGCAATAAACAGCCTTAAAAACCCCCAAAGTGACCCCAAAATCCACCCAAATCCACCCAAACTTGGCTCCTGAACCTTCGTTGAGTAAGTGGCCAATTTATTGGGAAATGACCCCAAAATCAGCGTCAAAAATGACCCAAACCCCCCCAAATTCACATTTTTGGGGCCAAAAAAGGCAAATTCAAGCCTCAAATATGACCCGGGGGGGGGGGGGGGGCGTGTCACATGACTCCCTAATTTCCCGCAGGGTCACATGACCCCCCATTGAGTCCCCGGGAGGGGGGGGGTGGGGGATGGATGTCACATGACCCCAACAATCACCCCGGGGGTGTAGGGTGGGGTCATGTGACCCTCCAATTTCCCAGGGGGTCACATGACCCCCATCGGGTGGAATTTGCAGAACCACAGAGTTCCCAAAATCCACATTTTTAGCCCCAAAACCGTCAAATCCGACCCTGTGACCCCCCAAAAAAATTGAGTGAGGGGGTCACATGACCCCAACCATCACCCAGGGTGGGGTCACATGACCCCCCAATTTCCCACGGGGTCACGTGACCCTCCCCCCCCAGTCACCTGTGGGTGTTAATTCAAGGAACCAGAAACCCCCCAAAACCCCATTTTTGGCCCCAAAATCGACCCGGGGGGGGATTCAGGTGACCCCCCCTAATTACTGCTGGGCTAATTAATTACCTTAATTAAACAGGCGTTGGTAACGAGCTGCTTGGGGTCCACCACGTCCACCAGCGGCTCCTTGATGGCCACGTCCTTGATGCACGACATGTCGAAGCCGTAAACGTTTTCCCACCCTTATTTTGGGGTAAAAAGCCAAAAATGGGCATTTTAACACTCGGCTGGGGGAGGGGATGAGTGTACAGACCCAAAACGGGGGTTTTTGGCCCCAAAAGGCGGCTCACAGTGGATCTTGTAGTCCTTGTACTGCCGGTCCTCGATGGCCGTGACGTAGAGGGTGGCGCGGTCGGGGAAGATGAGCCCGTCGGGGGTCTGCGGACACACGGACAGGGACCCAGGAGTGCGGGGGACCCAGGAGTTCGGGGACAAGGGACCCAGGAGTTCGGGGGACCCAGGAGTGCGGGGGACCCAGGAGTGCGGGGGACCCAGGAGTGCGGGGACGAGGGACCCAGGAGTTTGGGGACGAGGGACCCAGGAGTTCGGGGACAAGGGACCCAGGAGTGCAGGGACGAGGGACCCAGGAGTGCAGGGGACCACAGAAAAGGACCCAGGAGTTCGGGGACGAGGGACCCAGGAGTTCGGGGACGAGGGACCCAGGAGTTCGGGGACGAGGGACCCAGGAGTTCGGGGGACCCAGGAGTGCGGGGGAACCACAGAAAAGGACCCAGGAGTTCAGGGACAAGGGACCCAGGAGTTCGGGGACGAGGGACCCAGGAGTGCGGGGGAACCACAGAAAAGGACCCAGGAGTTCGGGGGACCCAGAAGTTCAGGGGACCCAGGAGTTCAGGGGACCCAGGAGTGCGGGGACGGGGGACCCAGGAGTTCGGGGACAAGGGACCCAGGAGTTCGGGGGACCCAGGAGTGCGGGGACGAGGGACCCAGGAGTTCGGGGGACCCAGGAGTGCGGGGGAACCACAGAAAAGGACCCAGGAGTTTGGGGACGAGGGACCCAGGAGTTTGGGGACGAGGGACCCAGGAGTTCGGGGACGAGGGACCCAGGAGTGCAGGGGACCACAGAAAAGGACCCAGGAGTTCGGGGACAAGGGACCCAGGAGTTCGGGGACGAGGGACCCAGGAGTTCGGGGACGAGGGACCCAGGAGTTCGGGGACGAGGGACCCAGGAGTTCGGGGGACCCAGGAGTGCGGGGGAACCACAGAAAAGGACCCAGGAGTTCAGGGACAAGGGGCCCAGGAGTTCGGGGGACCCAGGAGTGCGGGGACGAGGGACCCAGGAGTTCGGGGACGTGGGACCCAGGAGTTCGGGGACGAGGGACCCAGGAGTTCGGGGACGAGGGACCCAGGAGTTCGGGGACGAGGGACCCAGGAGTGTGGGGGAACCACAGAAAAGGACCCAGGAGTTCGGGGAACCACAGAAAAGGACCCAGGAGTTCGGGGGACCCAGGAGTTCGGGGAACCACAGAAAAGGACCCAGGAGTTCGGGGGACCCAGGAGTTCGGGGAACCACAGAAAAGGACCCAGGAGTTTGGGGACAAGGGACCCAGGAGTTCGGGGGAACACAGAAAAGGACCCAGGAGTTTGGGGACAAGGGCCCAGGAGTTCGGGGACTCCCTAAAAAGGGACCCAGGAGTTCGGGGACAAGGGTCCCGGGAGTTCAGGGGACCCAGGAGTTTGGGAACAACAGAGAATGGGGTTGAATGGGGGGGACTGGGTGGATTCTGGGGGGGTTTGGGGGGTTTTTGGGGACCCTGTGTGTTATGGGGGGGTCAGGGGGACTCAGGGGTGTCTGGGGGTGTCCCCCCCATTACCAACCACTTATCTCTGATATAAACGACGCTAATTGAGCATCGACTCGTAGCACAGACAATGGGGTTGAATAGGGTTGTATGGGGGGGACTGGGTGGATTCTGGGGGGATTTGGGGGGTTTTTGGGGGGTCCCGTGTTTTCTGGGGGGTTCGGGGGACCCGGGAGGGTCTGGGGGTGTCCCGGGGGGGTTTTGGGGTGTCCCCCCATTACCAACCACTTATCTCTGATATAAATGACGCTATTGACTATGAACTTGCACAACAGAGAATGGGGTTGAATGGGGGGGACTGGGTGGATTTTGGGGGGATTTGGGGGGTTTTTGGGGACCCTGTGTGTTATGGGGGGGTGAGGGCAGTGCAAGGGGGTCTGGGGGTGTCCCAGGGGAGGTTTTGGGGTGTCCCCCCATTACCAACCACTTATCTCTGATATAAATGACGCTATTGAGCATTGACTTGTAGTACAGTCAATGGGGTTGAATGGGGGGGGACTGGGTGGATTTTGGGGGGGTTTGGGGGGTTTTTGGAGACCCTGTGTGTTATGGGGGGGTCAGGGGGACCCAGGGGGGTCTGGGGGTGTCCCCACGGGGGTTTTGGGGTGTCCCCCGCATTACCAGCCACTTATCTCTGATATAAATGATGGTGTTGAGCATGGACTCGTAGTACAGTCAATGGGGTTGAATGGGGGGGACTGGGTGGATTCTGGGTGGATTTTGGGGGTATTTGGGGGGTTTTTGGGGACCCTGTGTATTATGGGGGGTCTGGGGGTGCCCCCACGGGGGTTTTGGGGTGTCCCCCCCATTACCAACCACTTATCTCTGATATAAATGATGCTAATTGAGCATCGACTCGTAGCACAGACAATGGGGTTGAATAGGGTTGTATGGGGGGGACTGGGTGGATTTTGGGGGGATTTGGGGGGTTTTTGGGGACCCTGTGTGTTATGGGGGGGTCAGGCGGACCCGGGGGGGTCTGGGGGTGTCCCCGGGGGGGTTTTGGGGTGTCCCCCCCATTACCAACCACTTATCTCTGATATAAATGACGCTATTGACCATGAACTTGCACAACAGAGAATGGGGTTGAATGGGGGGGACTGGGTGGATTTTGGGGGGATTTGGGGGGTTTTCGGGGACCCTGTGTGTTATGGGGGGGTGAGGGCAGTGCAGGGGGGTCTGGGGGTGTCCCCGGGGGGGTTTTGGGGTGTCCCCCCCATTACCAACCACTTATCTCTGATATAAACGACTCTAATTGAGCATCGACTCGTAGCACAGACAATGGGGTTGAATAGGGTTGCATGGGGGGGACTGGGTGGATTCTGGGGGGGTTTGGGGGGTTTTTGGGGACCCTGTGTGTTATGGGGGGGTCAGGGGGACCCGGGGGGGTCTGGGGGTGTCCCCGGGGGGGTTTTGGGGGTGTCCCCCCCATTACCAACCACTTATCTCTGATATAAATGATGATGTTGAGCATGGACTTGTAGTACAGTCGATGGGGTTGAATGGGGGAGATTTGGTGGATTTTAGGGGGATATGGGGGGTTTTTGGGGACCCTGTGTGTTATGGGGGGGTCAGGGGGACCCGGGGGGGTCTGGGGGTGTCCCCGGCGGGGGTTTTGGGGTGTCCCCCCCATTACCAACCACTTATCTCTGATATAAATGATGGTGTTGAGCATGGACTCGTAGTACAGTCAATGGGGTTGAATGGGGGGGACTGGGTGGATTCTGGGTGGATTTTGGGGGTTTTTGGGGACCCTGTGTGTTATGGGGGGGTCAGGCGGACCCTGGGGGGTCAGGGGGTGTCCCCGGGGGGGTTTTGGGGTGTCCCCCCCATTACCAACCACTTATCTCTGATATAAATGATGCTAATTGAGCATCGACTCGTAGCACAGACAATGGGGTTGAATAGGGTTGTATGGGGGGGACTGGGTGGATTCTGGGGGGATTTGGGGGGTTTTTGGGGACCCTGTGTGTTATGGGGGGGTCAGGGGGACCCGGGGGGGTCTGGGGGTGTCCCAGGGGGGGTTTTGGGGTGTCCCCCCCATTACCAACCACTTATCTCTGATATAAATGATGGTGTTGAGCATGGACTCGTAGTACAGTCAATGGGGTTGAATGGGGGGGGACTGGGTGGATTCTGGGGGGATTTGGGGGGTTTTTGGGGACCCTGTGTGTTATGGGGGGGTCAGGGGGGACCCGGGGGGGTCTGGGGGTGTCCCCGGGGGGGTTTTGGGGTGTCCCCCCCCCTCACCAGCCACTTGTCCCGCGCGTAGATGACGGTGTTGAGCATGGACTCGTAGAACAGGCAGTAGCCCATCCACTCGCTGATGATGATGTCGACCTTGTCCACCGGCAGCTCCACCTCCTCCACCTTCCCCTTGATGATCGACACCACTGCGGGGCAATTAGCGCTAATTAGCGTTAATTAGGGGGCCTGGGGGGGAGTTTGGGGGGAATTATGGGGGGAAATTGGGGGACAATGCTGCAGCAGGAGCTCCGGGTTCCCATTGATGGGCGACAGCACTTTGGGGGTGATTAGCGCTAATAATGCTAATTAGTGGGATGGGGGGTTGTTAGGGATTGGGGGGAGGGATGTGGGGGTAATTAGGAGGATTGGGGGGGATTTGCGGGTAATTAGGGGGGAAATGGGGGGACAATTCTGCATGGGAAGCTCTGGGTTCCCATTGATGGGCGACAGCACTTTGGGGGTGATTAGCGCTAATTAAAGCTAATTAGGGGGATGGGGGCATTGTTAGGGGTTTGGGGGGAGGGATGTGGGGGTTAATTAAAAGGGATTGGGGGTAATTAGGGGTAATTAAGGGGGGAAATGGGGGGAATTGGGGGACAATGCTGCATGGGAAGCTCTGGGTTCCCATTGATGGCTGACAGCACTATGGGGGTGATTAGTGCTAATTAACGCTAATTAGGGGGATGGGGGGGTTGTTAGGGATTGGGGGGAGGGATGTGGGGGGTAATTAGGAGGAATGGGGGGGATTTGGGGGTAATTAGGGGGGGAAATGGGGGGACAATTCTGCATGGGAAGCTCTGGGTTCCCATTGATGGGCGACAGCACTTTGCGGGTGATTAGCGCTAATTAAAGCTAATTAGGAGGATGGGGGGGTTGTTAAGGGGTTGGGGGGAGGGATGTGGGGGGTAATTAGGAGGATTGGGGGTAATTAGGGGTAATTAAGGGGGGAAATGGGGGGAATTGGGGGACAATGCTGCATGGGAAGCTCTGGGTTTCCCATTGATGGGCGACAGCACTTTGGGGGTGATTAGCGCTAATTAACGCTAATTAGGAGGATGGGGGGTTGTTAGGGGTTGGGGGGAGGGATATGGTGGGTAATTAGGAGGATTGGGGGGTAATTAGGGGTAATTAAGGGGGGAAATGGGGGAATTGGGGGACAATGCTGCAGCAGGAGCTCCGGGTTCCCATTGATGGGCGACAGCACTTTGGGGGTGATTAGCGCTAATTAACGCTAATTAGGGGGATGGGGGGTTGTTAGGGGTTGGGGGGAGGGATGTGGGGGGGTAATTAGGAGGATTGGGGGTAATTAGGGGTAATTAAGGGGGGAAATGGGGGGAATTGGGGGGACAATGCTGCATGGGAAGCTCTGGGTTCCCATTGATGGCTGACAGCACTATGGGGGTGATTAGTGCTTATTAAACGCTAATTAGGGGGATGGGGGGTTGTTAGGGGTTGGGGGGAGGGATGTGGGGGGTAATTAGGGGTAATTAAGGGGGGAAATGGGGGGGAATTGGGGGACCATGCTGCATGGGAAGCTCTGGGTTCCCATTGATGGGCGACAGCACTTTGGGGGTGATTAGCGCTAAATAACGCTAATTAGGAGGATGGGGGGTTATTAGGGGGTTGGGGGGAGGGGGTGTGGGGGTAATTAGGAGGATTGGGGGTTAATTGGGGTCTCACCGTGATCCAGTTTATTGGCTTTGACGATCTTAACGGCGTAATCAGAGATACTGGAGCACTCGATCTGGGGGGGAAACGGGGTGAGGGACCCCAAAATGAGCCAAAACCCCCTAAATGACCCCAGAACCCCCCCAGGAACCCCATGGGGGACCCAAGGGAACCCCAAGGGACCCCAATTTCCATGGGGGACCCCCAAATTACACGGGGGACCCCAAAACTGACCCCAATGAGCCATCAAGCACCAGCTTGAGCTGCCAACATTCAGAGGATGCTGGTGCCCCCAAATGACCCCAAATCCCCCCAAAATGACCCCAAACCCCCCAAAATGACCCCAAAACCCCCCAGGAACATCATAGGGACCCCAAGGGACCCCAATTTCCATGGGGGACCCCAAATTCCCCTGGGGACCCCCAAAACTGACCCCAATGAGCCATCAAGCACCAGCTTGAGCTGTGAACATGCAGAGGACGCTGGTGCCCCCAAATGACCCCAAACCCCAAAAAATGACCCAAAACCCCCCAAAATGACCCCAACCCCCCCCCAGGAACCTCATGGGGACCTCAAGGGAACCCCAGGGGACCCCAATTTCCATGGGGGACCCCAAATTACACGGGGGACCCCAAAACTGACCCCAATGATACATGGGGCACCCACTTTGGCTGTGAACATGCAGAGGATGCTGGTGTCCCCAAACTCCCCCAGAATGACCCAAAACCCCCCCAAATGACCCAAAAAAACCACCCAAAATGACCCCAAAACCCCCCAGGAACCTCATGGGGACCTCAAGGGAACCCCAAGGACCCCAATTTACATGGGGGACCCCAAAATTACACGGGGGACCCCAAAACTGACCCCCAATGAGCCATCAAGCACCAGCTTGAGCTGTGAACATGCAGAGGACGCTGGTGCCCCCAAATGAGCCCCCAAACCCCAAAAAATGACCCAAAACCCCCCAAAATGACCCCAAAACCCCCCCCAGGAACCTCATTGGGACCCCAAGGGAACCCCAGGGGACCCCAATTTCCATGGGGGACCCCAAATTACACGGGGGACCCCAAAACTGACCCCAATGAGCCATCAAGCACCAGCTTGAGCTGTGAACATTCAGAGGATGCTGGTGCCCCCAAAATCCCCCAAAAATGACCCCAAACCCCCCCAAAATGACCCCAAAACCCCCAGGAACATCATGGGGACCCCAAGGGAACCCCAAGGGACCCCAATTTCCATAGGGACCCCAAATTCCCCTGGGGACCCCAAAACTGACCCCAATGAGCCATCAAGCACCAGCTTGAGCTGTGAACATGCAGAGGACGCTGGTGCCCCCAAATGACCCCAAAACCCCAAAAAATGACCCAAAAACCCCCCAAAATGACCCCAAAACCCCCCCAGGGAACCTCATTGGGACCCCAAGGGAACCCCAGGGGGACCCCAATTTCCATGGGGGACCCCAAATTACACGGGGGACCCCAAGAGCCATCAAGCACCAGCTTGAGCTGCCAACATTCAGAGGATGCTGGTGCCGCCAAAATGACCCCAAATCCCCCCAAAATGACCCCAAACCCCCCAAAATGACCCCAAAACCCCCCAGGAACATCATGGGGGACCCCAAGGGAACCCCAAGGGGACCCCAATTTCCATGGGGGACCCCCAAAACTGACCCCAACGAGCCATCAAGCACCAGCTTGAGCTGCCAACATGCAGAGGATGCTGGTGCCCCCAAAACCCCCCAAAATGACCCCAAAATGATCCAAAACCCCCCAAAATGACCCCCAAACCCCCCCAGGAACCTCATGTGGATCCCAAGGGAACCCCAAGGGACCCCAATTTCCATGGGGGGACTCCCAAATTATTCTGGGGACCCCAAAACTGACCCCAACGAGCCATCAAGGACCAGCTTGAGCTGTGAACATTCAGAGGACGCCGGTGCCCCCAAATGACCCCAAAACCCCCTAAAAATGCCCCCCAAAAAAGCCCGAAACCCCCCGGGACCTCCAAGGGACCCCCGGGGGACCCCAAACTCCGTGGGGGACCCCGAAACTGACCCCCGATGACGCGTTTGGCGCCGGCTTTGGCGGCGAACATGCAGAGGATGCCGGTGCCGCTGCCCACGTCCAGCACCACCTTGTCCTTGAACAGGTGCCGGTTGTGGAACATGGAGTTGCGGTAAGTGAGGGTGCGCACCTCGTCCTTCAGCATCTCCTGGGGGCAAAACGGGCTTTGGGGGGGGCTGAACCCCAAAATACCCCCCCCGGGACCCCCCCAAACCCCCCCCCCAAAACCCCAAACCCGCCCCGAACCCCACCCAACCCCGCCCTGAACCCCCCAAATTGCTCCATAGTGCCCATGAGTCTCTATGGGGGCCGCAGGGGCACTTTGGGCTTTGCTGTCTATGGGGGGGGACAGGGGGGCTTTGGGGGGGGCTGAACCCCAAAATACCCCCCCGGGACCCCCCCAAAACCCCCCCCCAAAACCCCAAACCCGCCCCGAACCCCCTAAACCCGCTCTGAACCCCCCAAATTGCTCCATAGTGCCCATGAGTCTCTATGGGGGCTCCAGGGTCACTTTGGGGTCTATGGGGGGGACACGGGGGGTTGGGGGGGCCCTGAACCCCAAAATACCCCCCCGGGACCCCCCCAAACCCCCCCCAAAACCCCAAACCCACCCCGAACCCCCCAAACCCGCCCTGAACCCCCCAAATTGCTCCATAGTGCCCATGAGTCTCTATGGGGGCCCCAGGGGCACTTTGGGCTTTGCTGTCTATGGGGGGGACAGGGGGGCTTTGGGGGGGCTCTGAACCCCAAAAATACCCCCCCGGGACCCCCCCAAACCCCCCCCCAAAACCCCAAACCCGCCCCAAACCCCTAAACCCGCCCTGAACCCCCCAAATTGCTCCATAGTGCCCATGAGTCTCTATGGGGGCTCCAGGGTCACTTTGGGCTTCAGCATCTCCTGGGGGGGTTTGGGGGGGCCCTGAACCCCAAAATACCCCCCCGGGACCCCCCCAAAAACCCCAAACCCGCCCCAAACCCTTAAACCCGCCCTGAACCCCCCAAATTGCTCCATAGTCCCCATGAGTCTCTATGGGGGCCCCAGGGGCACTTTGGGCTTTGCTGTCTATGGGGGGGGACAGGGGGGCTTTGGGGGGGCCCTGAACCCCAAAATACCCCCCCGGGACCCTCCCAAAACCCCAAACCCGCCCCGAACCCCTAAACCCGCCCTGAACCCCCCAAATTGCTCCATAGTGCCCATGAGTCTCTATGGGGGCCCCAGGGTCACTTTGGGCTTCAGCATCTCCTGGGGGGTTTGGGGGGCCCTGAACCCCAAAATACCCCCCCGGGACCCCCCCAAACCCCCCCCCCCAAAACCCCAAACCCACCCCCGAACCCCTAAACCCGCCCTGAACCCCCCAAATTGCTCCATAGTCCCCATGAGTCTCTATGGGGGCCCCAGGGGCACTTTGGGCTTTGCTGTCCATGGGGGGACAGGGGGGCTTTGGGGGGGCTCTGAACCCCAAAATACCCCCCCGGGACCCTCCCAAAACCCCAAACACCCGCCCCGAACCCCTAAACCCCGCCCTGAACCCCCCCAAATTGCTCCATAGTGCCCATGAGTCTCTATGGGGGCCCCAGGGTCACTTTGGGCTTCAGCATCTCCTGGGGGGTTTGGGGGGCCCTGAACCCCAAAATACCCCCCCGGGACCCCCCCAAGCCCCCCCCAAAACCCCAAACCCACCCCGAACCCCTAAACCCGCCCTGAACCCCCCAAATTGCTCCATAGTCCCCCATGAGTCTCCATGGGGGCCCCAGGGGCACTTTGGGCTTTGCTGTCTATGGGGGGACACGGGGGTTTGGGGGGGCTCTGAACCCCAAAATACCCCCCCGGGACCCCCCCAAACCCCCCCCCAAAACCCCAAACCCGCCCCGAACCCCTAAACCCCGCCCTGAACCCCCCAAATTGCTCCATAGTCCCCATGAGTCTCCATGGGGGCCCCAGGGGCACTTTGGGCTTTGCTGTCTATGGGGGGGACACGGGGGTTTTGGGGGGGCTCTGAACCCCAAAATACCCCCCCCGGACCCCCCAAACCCCCCCCCAAAACCCCAAACCCACCCCGAACCCCCAAACCCCGCCCTGAACCCCCCAAATTGCTCCATAGTGCCCATGAGTCTCTATGGGGGCCCCAGGGTCACTTTGGGCTTCAGCATCTCCTGGGGGGTTTGGGGGGGCCCTGAACCCCAAAATACCCCCCCGGGGACCCCCCCAAGCCCCCCCCCAAAAACCCCAAACCCGCCCCAAACCCTTAAACCCGCCCTGAACCCCCCAAATTGCTCCATAGTCCCCATGAGTCTCTATGGGGGCCCCAGGGTCACTTTGGGCTTCAGCATCTCCTGGGGGGTTTGGGGGGCCCGTGAACCGCAAAATACCCCCCCGGGACCCCCCCCCAAGCCCCCCCCAAAAAACCCCAAACCCGCCCCAAACCCTTAACCCGCCCTGAACCCCCAAATTGCTCCATAGTCCCCATGAGTCTCCATGGGGGCCCCAGGGGCACTTTGGGCCTTTGCTGTCTATGGGGGGGACACGGGGGTTTGGGGGGGCTCTGAACCCCAAAATGCCCCCCCGGGACCCCCCCAAACCCCCCCCCAAAACCCCAAACCCGCCCCGAACCCCTAAACCCGCCCTGAACCCCCCAAATTGCTCCATAGTGCCCATGAAGTCCTCTATGGGGGCCCCAGGGGCACTTTGGGCTTTGCTGTCTATGGGGGGGACAGGGGGGCTTTGGGGGGGCTCTGAACCCCAAAATACCCCCCCGGGACCCCCCAAAACCCCCCCCAAAACCCCAAACCCACCCCGAACCCCCAAACCCGCCCTGAACCCCCCAAATTGCTCCATAGTGCCCATGAGTCTCTATGGGGGCCCCAGGGTCACTTTGGGCTTCAGCATCTCCTGGGGGGTTTGGGGGGGCCCTGAACCCCAAAATACACCCCTGCCCCCCCCCAAGCCCCCCCCCGATAAACCCCAAACCTGCCCTGAACCCCCCAAATTGCCCCATAGTCCCCATGAGTCTCTATGGGGGCCCCAGGGGCACTTTGGGCTTTGCTGTCTATGGGGGGGGCACGGGGGGGTTGGGGGGGGATGAACCCCAAAATACCCCCTGCCCCCAAATCCCCATTGAACCCCCAAGCCCCCCCCAAACCTGCTCCTCCCCCCCCCTCGGAGGATAAACGGGCCCCCCCCAAAATTACCGTATTTTATAGTATTTTGGGGCAGTAACAAAGAATTTGGGGGGTGGGCACAAAGTTTGGGGGGAGCAAATAAATTTGGGGGGGCCCAAGAAAATGGGGGGGTGGTGGGTGGCAAGAAATTTTGGGGGGGGTACCAGCCCTACAGTCCCCCCAAAATGTGCTCCCCCCCCCTTATGGAAGGATAAAGGGCCCCCCAAATTATTACCATATTTACTGTATTTTGGGGCAAGGACAAAAGTTTGGGGGGAGCAAATAAATTTGGGGGGGCAAAGAAAATTGGGGGGGGAATGGGGGACGGGGGGGGGGCAAGAATTTTTGGGGGGTGTCCCAGCCACACAGCCCCCCCAAAATGTGCTCCCCCCCCCACTTCGTGGAAGGATAAAGGCCCCCCAAAGTATTACCGTATTTACTGTATTTTGGGGCAGCACACAGAATTGGGGGGTGGGGTACAAAAGTTTGGGGGGAGCGAATAAATTGGGGGGGGGGGGAGGGAAGAAACTTTGGGGGTGTCTCAGCCTCACAGCCCCCCCCAAAATGTGCTCCCCCCCCCTTTCTGGAAGGATAAAGGGCCCCCCCCCAAAATTACCGTATTTACTGTATTTTGGGGAAGACACAAAGAATTTGGGGGGGCAAATAAATTTGGGGGGGGGACAAGAAAGTTTGGGGGTGTCCCAGCCCCACAGCCCCTCCCAAAATGTGCTCCCCCCCCCTTTCTGGAAGGATAAAGGGCCCCTCAAAGTATTACCGTATTTACGGTATTTTGGCGCACATGGAAAAATTTTGGGGGGGGTCAAGGGGATTGGGGGAGGGGGCAAAGGGATGTGGGGGGGTCAAGGGATGTGGGGGGGTTTTTTGGGGTGCGGGGGGGTCCCCGTTACCTCGTGGATGCCGAAATGGGCGTAGGAATCGAAATAATAGTCCTTGGATGTCATCTCCTCGGCCGAGGGTTTGCTGCTCTCGCCGGGGGGGCACGAAACCTATGGGGGGGGGGACACACACAAAAACGGGGCGGGTCACCATGTGGGGGACACCCCCCCCGCCCCCAAAATCTTGGGGATTCCCCCCGAAAATCCATTGGGATCAACACCCCCCCCTCCCCCCGCCACTGCTTCAATCCTGGTGCTGCTGCATGGGGGTTTGGGGGGGTTTGGGGGGATTTATGGGGGTTTTGGGGTGCTGTGGTTTTTTTTGGGGGGGGGTTGGGGGTTTTGGGGGTCCTGGGGGGTTTTTTTTGGGGGGGGTTTGTGGATATTTACAGTTTCTAGCGGCGGCTGGAGCCTCATCCCGGTAGCCAGGGAGGCTACAAGGGTCTGCGGGAGAGACACGGACACGGTCACCCCCAAAATGGGGGGGCCCCAAAGTGGGGGGGGACACCCCGGAAATGGGGGGCGGGGGGACACACACCCTGGAATGGGGGGGACCGTGGAATGGGGGGGACCCCAAAATGGGGGGACACTCCAAAGTGGGAGGACCCCAGAATGGGGGGGGGGGGCAACCTGGAAATGGGGGGGGACCCCGAAATGGGGGGGACCCCAAAGTTGGGGGGGACAACCTGGAAATGGGGGGGACACCCCAGAAATCGGGGGGACCTCACAATGGGGGGGATCCCAAAGTGGGTGGAACACCCTGGAAATGGGGGAGACCCTGGAATGGGGGGGACCCCAGAAATGGAGGGGACCCCAAAGTTTGGGGGGGACAGCCTGGAAATGGGGGGACCCCAAAATGGGGGAGACCCCTGGAATGGGGGGACCCCAAAGTGGGGGGGACACCCCTGAAATGGGGGGGACCCCAAAGTGTGGGACACTCCAGAAATGGGGGGGACCCTGGAAGGGGGGAAACACCCTGGAAATGGGTGAGACCCTAAAAACAGGGGGGGACCCCAAAATTGGGGGGGCACCCCAAAAACTGGGGTGTGGGGGCAGTTGGGGGGGGTTGGTTCAGGGTGGTGATTTGGGGGGGGGTTGGGGGGTCACAGGCTCATTTTTTGGGGGTTCAGAGGATTTAAGGGGGTCAGGGGAGCATTTTTGGGGGGGTAGGACTCTTTATTGGTGGGTTCTGGGTGGTTTTGGGGGATCATTGGAGCATTTTGGGGGGGGTCACGACCCTATTTTGGGGGTTCTGGGGATTTGGGGGGGGGTCAGGGGCCCTATTTTGGGGGGCTAAGGGGAGTATTTTTGGGGGGGGCAGCAGCTCCTGTGCAACATCATCCCCCCCCGCCCCGAAATCCCCCCTCCCACCACAATGACCCCCCCCCAAGTCGCGATATGACCCACACACGCCCCCCCCCCCCCCAATGTCACGACAGGCCCCGCCCCCCCTCTTTTTGTTCCCGCGCTGGCGGGAACCGCGTGTCGGGGGCGTGGCCACGGGGGGTGGGCGTGGCCACAAAAGGGAGGGGGCGCAACCACAGGGGCGTGGCCACTGGGGAGGGGGCGTTGCCACGTTGGAAGTGGGCGCGACCACAGACTGGTGGGCGTGGTCACAAAAGGGATGGGCGTGGCCAAAGGGGGCCCCGCGCCCCTCCCCACGTGGCCCCGTCGCCACGTGGCCCCTCCCCCCGAACCCCCAAACCCCCCCGGACCCCCAGACCCATTGAGGCCCCCCCCCCGACTCATTAGAGCCCCCCCCAGACCCAATTAAAGGCCCCCAGACCCAACTAAGGGCCCCCCGGACCCCCCCCAGCTGCATTAGGTCCCCCCCCGCAACCCAATTAAGACCCCCCCAGACCCAATTAAGACCCCCCAGCCCCCCCAAACTCATCAGGTCCCCCCAGCCCCAATTAAGCTCCCTCCCCATTACAATACGACCCCCCCAACCCTATTAATCCGCCCCCAGCCCCAATTAACCACCCCCCCCGCGCCCCCCCCAGCCCCATTTGGGCCACCCCAGGTCCCCCCCGGCCCCATTTGGGCCCTTCCAGGTGCA